>APFE030881567.1:71860-91817 GCA_000404065.3 Pinus taeda | reverse complement strand
TGATGTAATCAGCTGACCTTGCTCCTTTAGGGTATGAAGCAACACTTTTAGGGACTTAGAAGCCCTTGGTTTATGGACATATGTGATTGGGGTTGCAGTGCCCAAATATGTCTATAACAGATGCAAAATATGGAGCAATGGAATTACATGCAAAAAAAGATACAAAATGAGATGCAAAACTCAACACAAAAGTGGATGCAAAAATAGATGCAATATTTTATGCAAAAGAGGATGCGAAGATGGATGCAAAATTGGAAGAAAACATGGGTACAACAGTAAGTACAAAACATGGCACAAATTGTGTCACAACAAAAGTGGATGCAATGATAGATTCAAAAAAGGAATCAAATGAAGATGAAAAATATGATGCAAAAAGGGATGTAAAATGGGCGTAAAAATGGGTGCAACAATGGATGTAAAATATGATGCAAAAGTTGATGCAACAAAATTCTATGCAAAAGTAGATGCAATACGAGACACAAAACCTTATGCAAATTTTGACGCAAAATTGGATATAAAAATGGATTAAAAATAGATGTAAAGTCGATGAAAACCTAGATGTCTATGAGGATGCAATTGTGGATGCAAATTTTAAAACAAAAAAGGGTGCAAAGGGAGGTGTCAAACTAGGTGCAAATTATGGCACAAAAAAAATGGATGCAATAGTGGACACAATCACAGACGAAAAAGGGGATGTAAATATGGATGCAAAACAAGATGTAAAAGTCAATGCAACAAAAATAGATGCAAAATTAGATGCAAAACTCGACACAAACCTTGATGTAAAACTTGGCAGAAAGGGGATGCAAAAAAAATGCAAAAATGGATGCAAAAAATGATTTAAAAAATGATGCAAAAGAGGATGCAAGAGATGATGAAAAAGTTGATGCAAGTGTAGACGCAAAAAGTTGATGCAATAGAGGATGCAAAAGATGGTGAAACAAAATTAGGTGCCAAACTCGATGCAAAACATGGTGCAAAGGATGGCACAAAACTTGGCATAAAACATGGCGTAAAACTTGGTGTAAAATCTGGTGCAAAACCTATTACAATCCCTGGAGCTAAACTTGATGTAAGACTTGGTGCAAAACTCGGTGAAAACTATGCATCAATTTTTGCACCATATTTGATAAATGGACACAAATAACACCAAAAATGGTCTCTAGATGCAAAAAAGGAAGCAAAAAGGGATGCTAATCACAGGGTTTTGTTGTAGTGTTATGGGCTTTGCAAGTGACAAAAACTGAGCCAAACAAATCTACGGAGTTGTATTTGACGTTGGTTCATAATTTGTTGTCATTGGGGCATGTGGGGGGCTACCTATAGGGTCACCCCCTCATGATTTCTATAACATCTCACACATACCCAGAAAATGTTGGATCACTGGATGATCACTAGACCATAAAGTGCATAATTTTTTATCGTGCGACAATCAGTTGGAGTGAAGCACATGAGAAACAACCAAGTCAAAGGGAAATGATGATTACCCTTGTTGAATGCAAGGTACTAAACAATACAAAAGTAGGAACCCAGGTAAATTGGCCTCTAGACCACTCTTGTGGAAAATGTGTGTTGAAGTCGACATAAGAGTGCTTTCTAGAGTTGAGGAAAATAAGATTCCTCAATGAAGGCATGAGGATCATAACAATGTGACTGATAGACGAACACTAGGAATGATGATGGAGGAAAAAGATGAGAGGTGTACTGTAAATTCCCTTTTCAAAGAATAATATGCATGGTTGACATAATAGTGAATGACTTGATTCCAGAGGGGATGGTCAATTACTCATATGGAGGATTTTCATAGACAAGTCAAAATAGTTGGAGGTCAAATGTAAGTGAAATGGGATGAATGTGACATAAATATGGATGATGTATTGTAGAAGTAATTAATGGGACTCTAAACAGAGTCCGTGGATGCAAAGGTTGTTGGCATTATGATGTATGTGTGTACTTGATGGCAACCCACTCATAGAAGATCAATTCACATATACACAACCAGGTGAGTCTACAGAAGAAAATATCAGATGTGTCAGAATTCATGGGATGCACGAAAAAGGAATCAAATGTCAATTTATAGTGCAACAATGTTATTTTCGAGTTCAGCAGGTGCACCGTCCAAAAGATGCAGACATTGCTAGGTTGCGCAGGTGTGCAGTGCATAAGATGCGGATAAGTTCGCATGCACTCCAAACAAAAAGTGCGAACCTAAAATGCACGGACTTTCATGCGGCGAAAAGCGCGCACGTGGAAAATCTTATGTTTGGTCCATGGTATTTAGTCCGACGCTTTTGATCCTATGGTTTTGGTCCGTGGTTTTGCATCTAAACCTAAGTTTTGGGTCCCTAGTATTGGATCTCTATGGTTTTGATCCATGGTTTGAGAAAGGCCTTGACTATAAAAAGGGAAGGAGATCATTTGGCCTATTCACTTGTGTACGTTGAATATCTTAAGAGCAATATCTAAAATTTTGGTGATCGATTTGTGAGTGATAGCTAGATTTGAATCAAGGAGAAACCTGAGCATTATAAGGTGAATCTACTAATGGGTCAAGATCTCTTTGGCGCATGATCAGATCTGTGAATTTAACAGTCTGGGATATAATTGAGGACTGATAAAGTGTCTATACCCGGAGGTCCGCAGGCAAGATACGGCGTAGGTGCGGAGGTGCGCAAGCCAGAAGATGAATCAGGTGCGAAGGTGCGCAGTTGAGTAGACAGTGCAGGTGTGGAGGTGCGCAGAGCAGTGCGGCGCTGCGCAGAAGAGAAGACAGAGCAGGTGCGCAGTTGTGCAGGCTAGACATGGTAGAAGTGTGGATATCCGCAGGTTTCTATTGGTGAAGTTGCAGACTTTTCCTTGAAATATATTTTGGCTGCTTTTTGTCTATTGCTGCAGAATTCTGGGTTTAGAATCGGTGTCTGGTTACTGGTATTGTTTTTTGGTTACTGCATTCTGAGAAGATATTGGTTGTTTCACATGTACTTGATGATTATTTAATGTTCATGGATCCAGTATGAAAATTTATGAAACGTGGTCCCTGGAAGAAAAGAGAAGGTTGTAGCCTTCTGCAGGTTGAAGCCTGCGTACTGGTAAAGGACTGCACCAGTACAAAATCATTGTAAAAAGAAGTTTTTAATTGAAAGAGGATAGAGACATATTGCAGCAGGTGGTTTTCACCCACATTGGGTTTCCACCTTATATCTTGTGTTCTTTGGTGTGACTATTGCTCTATTTTTGTTCTTGTTATATGGTTCTAACACACAGATTAATATATTATAAGTTTGGGAGGTATACACAAGTTTCATCTGCAAATATTTGTATAAATTGAAAATAGTTTGATAATACTGATTCACCCCCCCTCTTAGTATTATTTCCAACAATCGGTATCAAAGCAGGTCCTTCAGGAAAAGCTTGAGCACTTGAAGGAAGATCTATCATCATGAGCAACTACAAAAAGGAAGCACCAATATTTGATGGAACCAACTCCGTCTATTGGAAGGTAAGAATCACTGCCTATCTTCAATCTCTTGGTACAAAAGTTTGGGATATTGTGGAAACAGGATACACATTTCCATCAGCAACTCCTACAGATTCAGCTGGTAAGAAGCAGTATGAAACAAATGCAAAAGCTGTCAATACTCTATTGGGAAGTCTATCTCAATCAGAATTTGTCAAGGTGATGCAGGTCAAAAGCGTAAAAGAAATATGGGACAAGATCGTTCTGAGCTATGAAGGAGATGAGCAGGTAAAACGAGCAAAATTACAAACTCTTAGAATTCACTATGAAAGTCTCAGAATGCATAATGATGAAAGTGCGGCTAGCTATTTCCTACGTATAGATGAGATTGTAAATTGTATGAAAAAATTGAGTGAAGAAATAAAAGAAGTTGTTTTGGTTGAGAAGGTTCTAAGATCTTTGTCTCCTAAGTTTGATTCAAAAGTTTCTACCATATAATAAAAGGAGAATCTAAAGAATCTTACCATGTCACAATTACACAGAATTCTAACTGCTTACGAAATGAGAAAAGGAGGACCATCAGACAGAAGAGAAGTTGCATTCAAAGCTTCAGGAAAAAGAGATTACTATGAGCCAGGACATATGTCAGAAGAAGAGGAAGAATCAAATTTTGTCAAGAACCTTCAATGGGGAACTGGAAGATTCAGAGGTAAGCTACCTTTCAAATGCTTTTCTTGTGGAAGAGTCGGTCATTATGCTGCAAAATGTACTCATAAAGATAAACTAGACAGAGGTAAGGAACCTATTAGATGGAACAGAAAACAGTATGTAAGTAAGAAGAGCTATTATACTCATGAAGATAGTGATGGACTTTCAAATAGTGATGAAGATGAACAAGGTCATGAAAATAGACTTTTGATGGCTTTTGAAGATGATGATTTCTTGGATGCTATAAATGAAGAAGGTCTGTATGAAGAAATTTCTAAACTTAAAATTTGTTTAGAAGAAAAGAATATGATTATTGATACTCTAACATTACAACTTGCTGAAAAGGATAAACACAATGAAAAGTTAGAATGTGAAATTGTGGGACTTAGAAAGGAAATTGAGAAAACACAAGCCCTTAATCTCAGATTTGCTAAAGGATATGAAACTCTAGATGAGATTATCAAAGTGCAGCATTCTCCTCTAATCAAAACAGGTCTCAGATATTCTGAAGAAGCGTCTCAATCTCAGAAGCAAGCACAGAAGCCATCCACCTCCAAAAGCTACCTTGATGCAGCAAGGAGAAATGAACAGCAAAAGCATGATGCAGATCAACAAGTAAATCAGGGACAAGTTGCTTCAAGAATGATCAAAGATTATCGGGAGCAATCTACTTCAAGGATGAACAGAAGCCTCAACCGACCTCAGGTAAATCGTTCTCAATTCAACTCAAGAATGGATGGAAACTACAATCATATGGTTGGTAGATTTGATAGTCGCAGGAATTTCTTCAATGGTCAATGTTTCTCTTGTCATAAATTTGGTCATAAAGCTGCTCAGTGTGTTGCCTATAAGACCATCATGACTAGGGAAGCTCAAAAACAAAGGGGTATGATAGGAATCATGAAAAGAACCTACAATAACTTCTCTACTCTTGAAAATGAAATAGAATGCATTATCTGTAACAATTTCGGTCATGAAGATTCCGAATGCAGAAGCAGGTTTCAGCAAACAATTCAGAAGGAGCAGACTTCATCGAGTTCAAAAACATGGAGAAAGAAAGAACCACAACCAGACAGATGTGGGATAGCCCTATATGCGGAAGGACAAGAAAATCAATGGTACATTGACAATGGATGCTCAAAACATATGACAGGTGATAAAGAAAAACTTCAGCCATATACTGCCTTAGAAAGGGAAAAGAAGGTATCATTTGGAAATGACACCCCGGCATTCATAAAAGATAAAGGCTTTTCCTAGTTGAAAAAGAAGGTCAAAGCTGGTAATCTTATGTATGTTGATGGCTTAAAGCATAATTTATTAAGTGTTAGTCAAATGTGTGATCAAGGAACTGAGGTAATATTTAGATCAAATGGATGCATTGTTCGTGAGCTTGACACAGGAAAAACAGTGATCAAAGGCACAAGAACTCCAAATAATCTATACATATTCAAAGAAGGAGAACAACAATGCTATCTGAGCAAGAATGATGAACACTGGCTATGGCACAGAAGATTGAGGCATCTTAGCTTCTACCAGATAAGGAAAGCATGCAAATATCAGGCAGTTCGTGATCTTCCTGACATCAGAATTCCAGACAATACAATATGCAAATCATGTCAATTTGGTAACCAAACCAGAACTAATATCCCTGAGAAGGAAGGATTAGCTAGTAGGCCACTTGAACTTGTCCACACCAATATATGTGGTCCAACTAAGAAGAAGTCACCTCGAGGAGAAGAATACTTCATTTTGTTAATTGATGACTTTTCAAGGATGTGTTGGATAGGGCTCATGAAGTATAAAGATGAAGCTTTCGAAAAATTCAAGTCATTCAAAGCTTTGGTTGAAAATGAATCAGACCGCAGAATCAAATGTCTCAGATCTGATCGAGGAGGAGAATTTACCTCAGATGAATTTTTCAATTTTTGTGAAGAACATGGAATCAGAAGGGAATTTTCTACTGCAAGGACTCCTCAGCAAAATGGAGTAGTAGAAAGGATGAACAGAACGGTTCAAAAAATGGCTCGTGCTATGCTTGATGAGTCTAGAACTCCTGCAATCTTTTGGGGTGAAGCCGCATTTGCCGCTGTTACTATCCTCAACAAGACAAACGTCCGGGTAAACAACACTCAGACTCCTCATGAACTTTGGTATGGTAAGCTTCCACGGTAAAATACTTTAAAAATTTTGGAAGCAAATGCTACATTAAAAGGACTAATGAAAATCTTGGTAAGTTTGAACCTAGAGCAGATGAAGGCATTTTACTTGGCTACTCTCCCCACAACAAAGATTACAAATTTTACAATAAAAGACTTGGCAAAATTGTCGAAAGCATTGATGTAGTGGTTGATGAAGAAGGAAAGACTCCTAGACAGGTAAGATTTGAAGTTTTCGAAGATGGCGAAGACTATCCGTCAACATCAAATCAGATTCATGACGAAGAAGAAATCCATGAGGCACCAGAAGAGTAGGTAAGGATAGAAGAGAAGACTCCATCCATATATGTTTAAAAGAATCATCCAGAATCCCAAATTCTAAGGCAGAAAGAGGCAGGTGTACGAAAAAGGAGAACCATTTCAGAAGCTTCAAGCTATCTAGCATTGCTCTCCTCCACTGAACCACAGAATGTAAAAGAGGCATGCAAAGATGAATGTTGGGTCAAAGCCCTGGAGGAAGAACTTGAGCAGATTGAGAAGAATAACACTTGGGAGTTGGTTCCTAGACCACAAGATAAAAATGTCATAGGGACAAAATGGATTTTCAAGAATAAGCTAAATGAAAATGGAGAAGTTGTTAGAAACAAGGCAAGACTTGTTTGTAAAGGGTATGCGCAACAAGAAGGCATAGACTTTGAAGAAACTTTTGCTCCAGTTTCCAGACTTGAGGTTATAAGAATGTTCCTTGCTCTCTCTAGCTTTCAAAAGTTCAAAGTATTTCAGATGGATGTAAACTCTGCCTTTCTGAATGGAGACTTAAATGAAGAAGTATATATAGAACAACCTGGTGGGTTCATCCTTGGAAATGATCCAAAACTTGTATGTAGGCTTAAGAAGCCTCTCTATGGTCTTAAACAAGCTCCAAGGGTGTGGTACTATCATCTAGACAAATAACTTCATCAACAAGGCTTCTTAAAAGGCTCAGCAGATAGCAATCTATATATAAAAATTGATAATGAAAAATTGCTAATACTTGTTGTATACGTGGATGATATCATTTTTGGCAGCAATGAAGAAGCCATGAGTCAAAACTTTGCCTTGGTGATGCAAAAAGAATTTGAAATGTCTTTGCTTGGTGAGTTGACATACTTCCTTGGTTTACAAATCCAACAAAATAAAGATGGTATCTTTTTATCACAAACCAAGTACCTAAAGCAGATCTTGAATAAATATGGCATGGAAGACTCGAAACCGGTATGTACCCCTATGGTAACAGGATGCAGTCTCAGTGCTAATGATGAATCAGTAGTGGTACATCAACCAACCTATAGATCCATGATTGGCAGTCTACTCCATCTGACAGGAACTCGGCCAGACATCATGCATGTAGTGGGAATAGTTGGAAGATTTCAGGCTAATCCAAAGGAAGCGCACCTTCAGGCAGTTAAGAGGATCTTCGAATATCTTCAAGGAACACAAAACTATGGCTTATGGTATCCTAGAGATGCAAATCTCACACTTCATGCATATACAGATGCAGATTGCACAGGAAGCGTGGATGACAGAAAAAGCACTAGTGGTGGTGCATTCTTTATGGGATCCATATTAGTATCATGGTTCAGCAAGAAACAAAGTTCAATTGCTTTATCTACAGCTGAAGCAGAATATGTGGCTGCTGCATCTTGTTGCACACAACTTCTTTAGATGATGCAAACTTTGCAAGATTTTCAAATCACCTGTACTCCACCTATCTCCATCTTCTGTGATAATACAAGTGAAATCAGTATTTCAAAAAATCCTGTCATGCATTCAAAGACTAAGCACATACCTATCAAGTATCATTTTCTAAGGGAACAAGTGCTTGAACAAAAGGTTAAATTGGAGTATGTTCCTTCCAAGGAACAAGAAGCTGATATACTCACCAAACCATTGCCCAGGGAGACATTTGAATACCTCAGACAGAAGCTGGGGGTCATTGATGCATCATCTTGTTGTTGAATCTTGTCTGTGGTTGTACGCAGGTGGATATGCGTACATATGTCGGTACAGTCGCGTGGGTCTGACAGAGACCATCTGTCACAGGTTCAGGGGGAGCATATATTCTTCTAATAATGCATTGTTAGCATTATCTTAGAAGTCCTTGGTTTGATTCCACAGTTGTTTTTGCTGGAATAGATGCTTGATTGACAGATACTGCTGATGATAGTTGTGGATAGCTAATCCTTTTGTCTCTATTTCTTTTCATATCAAGGTCATGTAACGACCTATTTTGGTTTCCCACTATCCCTGGGATGAATGATGTATGTTCTTGTTTTATTCCCCTTTGGATGGGAGATGGATGTATGTATGAGTCTTTGATGATAGAAAGGTCACCTATGATGTATGGAGTCATGTTCTTTCTTGTAGAACATCTTTTGTAGACATTGTTTACAGTCAGGGGGAGCATGATCAGCACTTCAGCAGAGCAGGGATTTTCAGCAGCTTCGTACACCTTGGCATATACAGGAGGTCCTCAAGGGGAGAATGGTCAGCGGAATGGTCCGCCCTTTACCCTTGATGTCAAAGGGGGAGAGTGATTGGGTATTGTTGCCATCAAGTCCAAAGGGGGAGATTGTTGGCATTATGATGTATGTGTTGTACTTGATGGCAACCCTCTCATAGAAGAACAATTCACGTATACACAACCAGATGAGTCTACAGTAGAAATATCAGATGTGACAGAATACATGGGATGCAGAACAAAGGAATCAGATGACAAATTATAGTGCAGCAGTGTTATTTTCGGGTTCCGCAGGTGCATCGTCCAAAAGGTGCGGTCATTGACAGGTTGCGCAGGTGCGCCTCTCATAAGATGCGGATATGTTCGCATGCGCTCGATCCGAACAAAAAGTACGAACCTAAAAATGCACGGACTTTCATGCAGAGAAAAACGCGCACGTGGAAAATCTTATGTTTGGTCCATGGTATTTAGTCCGACGTTTTTTATCCTATGGTTTTGGTCCGTGATTTTGCATCTAAAATATTGAACCCAGGTTTTGGATCCCTAGTATTGGATCTCTATGGTTTTGGTCCATGGTTTGAGAAAGGCCTAGACTATAAAAAGGGAAGGAGATCATTTAGCCTATTCACTTGTGTACGTTGAATATCTTAAGAGCAAGATCTGTAATTTTGGTGATAAATTTGTGAGTGATAGCTAGATATGAATCAAGGAGAAACCTGAGCATTATAAGGCGAATCTACTGATGGGTCGAGATCTCTTTGGCGCATGATCAGATCTGTGAATTTAACAGTCTGGGATATAATTGAGGACTGATCAAGTGTCTATACCCGGAGATCCGCAGGCGAGATACGACGCAGGTGCGGAGGTGTGCAAGCCAGAAGACGAATCAGGTGTGGAGGTGCGTAGTTGAGTAGACAATGCAGGTGCAGAGGTGCGCAGAACAGAAGATAGAGCAATGCGACACTGTGCAGAACAAAAGGCAGAGAAGGTGCAGAGCTGCGCAGGCTAGACACGGCAAAAGTGCGGATATCCGCAGGTTTCGATTGGTGAAGTTGCGGACTTTTCCTTGAAATATATTTTGGTTTTTTTGTCTATTGCTGCAGAATTCTGGGTTTAGAATCGGTGTCTAGTTACTGCATTCTGAGAAGCTATTGGTTGTTTCACATGTACTTGATGATTATTTAATGGATCCAGTATGAAAATTTATGAAACGTGGTCCCTGGAAGAAAACAGAAGGTTGTAGCCTTCTACAGGATGAAGCCTGCGTACTGGTAAAGGATTGGACCAGTACAAAATCATTGTAAAAAGAAGTTTCTAATTGAAAGAAGATAGAGACATATTGCAGCAAGTGGTTTTCACCCACATTGGATTTCCACCTTATATCTTGTGTTCTTTGGTGTGACTATTGCTCTATTTTTGTTCTTGTTATATGGTTCTGACACACAGATTAATATATTATAAGTTTGGGAGGTATACACAAGTTTCATCTGCAAATATTTGTATAAATTGAAAAGAGTTTGATAATACTGATTCAACCCCCCTCTCAGTATTATTTCCAACAGTGTGTTCCCTTTCAAGTTGTGTACTATCGTAGGCTTCTAAGGGGCACTCTTCTCCCATTTCGTGTGTTAGAGTCCTTCATGCACCTTTCCTGACTTGCTGCAAGATCACACCCTTGCTTCCAATAAGGAAATCTTACTTGCCGCTGTGCATAACCGCAGTCAAGGAAATGTCATACTACCCACTATTGGGACTCCTACACCAAATGGTATGAGGTCTAGTTGTGACTTCTTACCGAGGAGATCCCCTGACATGTTGCCAGGTCCAGCACCGCCAACATTTTTTGCGCTAGAAGGAGGGCCATATGAAAATCTAAGTCCTCACAATCTATTTTGGATCTTCATACATCTATCATGGAATATGTTGCAGTCCACCCTCCGCAATGTTTGTCCAATGGACATAGCTTTGAAGTCGAGAGGGAGTTTTGGGATGACTTGTCAGAAATCACATATGATGGTGAAGGGAAGTGGCCTGGCCTGAGCACTTAGATGAATTCCATGCATTCATGGAGAATGTGAAAGGTTTTAATGAAATAGAGGTTTGTATGTTGCTCGCACAGACACTTTATGGATACCCATTGCTATGGTGTTGCATGCTGCCTCTTAATTGTGTGCACTCATTCAAGTAGTTCGGTGATATAATAGAATTAGTTTTTCACCATTTTGATCCTGAAGCACTTGATAAGAAAATGTTACAACAACGGAAGTCCCCACATGAATCTCTAATGGAATTTTGAGAGTGCTTTTGTCTTCTCTCTTTTGAAGCTCCGAAAAGTCAGATGAAATTCCAATATTTAATTGAAAGATATGAGTACGTCTATATCAAATCGCTCTATCCAAAAGTGAAGAAAAAAACTCAAACCCACTCAGCATACTTTGGTGATGGAGATGGGAAATCTCAAGCAGACACAGACGTTGCCACAAGTGATTATCCATCTTCCCCTCATCAAATGGCTCCACCCTCGTAGAGCGATGTGGAAGTGTGTGCACATAAGTTTGTTCAACTGTCACATCCTCCCACCCTCACTACTCTCAATTTCTGCACAGATTTGCTTTGGAATCCCATGGGTTGTCATATGCACTTGTTACCTCAACCTTCGTCTCTACATTTTGTTAATCCTCTAGATTGTATTGCCTTGTGTTCTTTCATTCCAGAATCTACACTTGTTGTGAACGACGATCAAGCTATCGATGGAGTTGATGTTGCACAAACAACCTGCGTTGTCATTTACGATGAATATGACTGGGAATTTGAGCATGAACTCGTGGTGAAGGATGACCTCCTTCTATACACACCTCCTCCGCTTTTTCCTAACACCTTTGGTGATTCTGCTATCTCTAATTTTCCTTGTGTAAATCCATCCACGAATGCATCTACTTACGATCATTCGCAGAACACACCCAATGTTAGTCCATCATTTGATAGTGGAGAGGACAAATCTTTCACTAAGAATCCACTTGATTTTTCATCCACTTTTTCCAAAAACGTTGAGGGTGAACATGCTTTCTTCTCATCTGCCCCGTTGTATGATTCATCAGATCATGAGGATGACGATGAACTCATTGATTTGTTTGATTGTAGCTCTCATGATCTTTTTACTCGTATATTCAATCACATTGTTGATCTTTCAAAGCGACATGTTTATGAGGATCTATCGGTCGTTGAAGTTGAAATCCCACAGGTTTTTGAGACACTTCAGCCTGAACTGATGGTTATGTCAGGTCCTTGCTGTCATGAGGTTATTTTCACTTCCGATTAGGAAATTGTTGAAACACCCAAGGCTCCTCATCACTCATCCATATGCATTGAAGATCAATCCAATACATAGATTTCGCTTCCTCCACCTAAATCACATGATCCCATCACTCGTGCATTAGAGGAATCATACATAGTAAGCACACTTGCAAGACATAAGTTGTCTATCTTTCTCATGTTTCCTTGTCTATCACAGTCAAGAAAGTGTGTATACTTATCATCTGAACGTAGTGGCACGACAACATGTTAAGTCTTCATAGTGCTTGTCTTGTGCTTTCACTCTTTTCTTTTATGTGGACGTGTTTAAACTCGGAGTGTGTTGGTCTTCATCGTTATATCTTTCATGTTTTCTAGTTTGCTTGACTGTCCTTTTCGTGAACCATGCCTTCACCAACATGGGTCAACCAATGCGTCGATGGCTGCATTGGAAATATCACTTCATATGAGAAAACCCATGCACTATTAGCTTAGGAGTAGAAGTAGTATTTCCTTTTGTCTGGTTTGATTGCATGCATGTTTGATTTCTTTCTTTCTTTCTTTCTTTGCATGTTTGCTTGCTTTTCTTATTTGCTTTGCTTTCTCATTTTCTTCTTCTCTTTTCTTTACTGTTTTGTTTGCTTATCTACGTTCGTAAGTTAGTTTCGCATGAAACCATTTACTCCTAAGACAAGCAAGGTAAAGTACAAGAGGACTTGTATAGCTATCAAAATTTGGTTATCTATTGTCTTCTCTCTTTATGTAGAACTTCGTGTCTTCAGTCAATGATACACCAATGGAAAATATGTTTCGTTCGAATTGAATCATGGTGAAAACACAACACTTGCGCTCTAACTAGTACAATCTACTCTAGTTGGTTGTTTTTGGGTTAACCCTTGTCATCTCAGTCAAGTAGAGTAAGGTGAGGGGGAAAACCTTAACAATTATTTCAGAAGTGTATATAACATATTTATCTGAAGGAAAAACCTCTTATGATATCAATAAGTCAGGATCCCTCTTCTGCCTATGAAATAAAAAAGTGCCTATGCACAGTTCTTTGAAAATTTAAAAAAATTAAAATATGAAAAATTAAAAATTTTGAATAAGGAAAAAAAAGAGAAAGGTTTCCTACGCAGACCGAGATACTGACAAGGTTTGGTGGCAGTGGAGCGATGCTTGTGTTCCTGTGTGACTCTGCCAGGGTACTATCCAGGCCTGCTAATAGAGGAGCAACACCAGAGATGAAACTTAAACTTTGACAATCATATTACTTGTGCACCAATATACCCTTCATCCCCAATCGAAACAACTAAGTTTACTTGGCTTGGAATGTGTGTTGACCAATCAAGAGCATGGAAGGGGCTACATCTTTCACTCAAGCTAGTGTGGAAACCATGATGATCAAAGAATCAAACAATACTTCCAGAGGAGTTAGACTTGTTTTTCACAAAACAAGATCCATTCAAAGAGCTGGAGTTCTACCAATGTGTCTCCAATGTTGTAGCGGCTACAACCATCCTCCAAAATTTTTCCTTAACTTTGTTTTGGAGCCTCCCTACCAACCATCCTTAGTAGCATGTCTTGCACTGCCTAGGTACTTATGCTTTCAGTTGTGTTTCTTTGGCTTATCAGCTTGTCTTCGCTAACTTGTTTGCCTTTCAACCACAAGATAACTTCATGTGACTTGGTTTTCAACCAGCTCTTGTGTTGACTTGGAGAATTGTGCAGAACTGGAGGGAAACCATCCTTTCTCTCCAAAATTAGGCAATGCATCCTGGCAGCTAGTTTCTCTCCAAAATTGCACAGAGCATGCAGGTTGTCTTCCCCAAGAAAATTGCATAGAGTAGCCCATCAATGAGATTTCTCTCAGAATTTGCGCAGTTTTGGCTGGCAGCATTGGCTTCAGTCTAGAAATTGCGCAGAGCTTGAGGGGCGGCCAAGCCACTCAACCCAGAAACTGTGGAAAATTCATCCCAAGGCTTGTTGTCCATTGCATATACTCACATGTTGACCAATTCCCTCCAAGACTATGCAATCTTGCCTTGCATGCACCGGCAGCTCTTTCTGAAAAAACAAAAAGGAAAAAAGAAAAAAGCACCTTCAGATTTTAGGGATCTACTTTTAGCAATTGGGGGTTACATGTAAAATTCGTTTTAGAAACCTCTCACCAAGTGTCGTTTTCTCCTAGATTTGTGGCATGCGCGTCATAATCCTCGATCTTGTCAAAACTATTTATTTGATGCTTCAGAGCTCATTCTTCACTTTGATCTTGGAGCTCTGGCATCCCCAACGCATCTAGGAACATTCAACACACTTATCACAACTTTTTCTGGGTAAATCCGCTTTTCATGTCTTTTGTTGCTTTTAAGTCACTTTTTGTATTTCGATTTTTGCGAGTGTTGTTTGCTTGGTTTTGTTGAATGCTTGTTGTTTTTTTAATGCATGGTATCTTGTGGAAGCATTGTTTCAAGTTTTGCATTGCATTTCCTTGTTGTCACATGCATGACACTGCTTCTGTACTGTTGGCCATCGTTGTGGCGACTCGCTTCACATACTTCGTTGTTTTCCCTTTTAATGAATATTGCGCTCACTAGTTACATGCATGTTCATTCACTCATGTTTGTACCTAGTTTCGCACATGCATTCAGTCCTCACTGTTTTCTGTTGCTTGTCAGCAAGTCTGAGTTGCCCTGGCCCAGACCTTGCCTCACTTGGCTTGCACTGCACATTTCTAGGATGGAAGGCCTTACCTTGATCCAAGGAATTGCACAAAGCTTGTCTCACACTGGCCTCCTAGGATGTGCTCTGCACAATTCTAAGAGACAGTGCTTCAGTTGTCCCCCGGGATTGCATAGTGCAATTTTCCCGGGTAGCAGTCATGCTGACTGAAACTGTGCATTGCCCAGTTCCAGTCCTTAGTGGGCCAAGTTGGACTGTGCTCTACACATTTTCAATAGTCAATCATCTCACTGGAATTCTGGATTGTGCTCTGCACAGTTCTGGTAGTCAAGTCTCCCAACTTCTCCTAGAGAAAATTGCGCAAATTTTCCAGTCAGTCACCCAAGTGTGTTGCATATTTGTCCTCAAGTTGTTTTGGTTTTCAACTGAATTTTTGTTTGTCATGAGTGTTTCTTTCTCTCTAGGTATCATAGGTGTTCATCAGTCTCTTAGCAGTTCAGGTACAATGGCTTCTAAGAGAGCAGGGTCAAAAGACACCATTGAGAGCACAATTGGAGATGCTTTCGAGCAAGTGTCTATGAGATTTCCCATCTATGAATACATTAAGCTATTCATAGACAAGGACAACAGATCAAATGGCAAGACATCAATGAGATATTTTCAGGCACCTTCGAGGAGAATCTAGAGGACCGCAGATTCTATGTCAACATATACAAGTCTGGCTTGTAACAGGTTGCATGCAGGTATCCTGCATTTCCATGCGCGAACATGATCCATTGGATTACCTCACATACTAATCCAGAGACAATGGTGTTGAGCATTGTCAGTGGAATAGAACTTGCTACCTTCAAGGCAGAGAACTTTCAGGAGATGTATCACTTGCCGCAACCAGAGAACACAATGGATGCACCCTTCAACAATCTCAGCAACAATGCAAACTCAAGAGACATATTGAAGAGATAGGTGAAAGAGTCATCTAAGTTCAGGATGACACCCAACCAGGTATACAAGACAAAGACACTACGGAAGACTTATCAGTTCTTGGTCATCTTTGCATGTCGCTTATACGGCCAAGAGAGCATAGAGACCTTCCTGCAGAGTTGGGTGATTGTGTTGGATCAGCTGGTGAACGAAGGAAAACCTTTCAATTGGTCTGACATGTTGGCTCTCCAGCTGAAGGGGCATGTAACAAATGCCCAGCATCCTCCCAAGGGTCATCAAGCAAATCTATTCATGTCCGCATGCATGCTTGATACAATCTGTGCCCATCAGGAGTTCCCTAGCTTGGGTTGGGCATGGACACCTTCAGAAACCTTTGTGCACATATATTGCAAGTTTTTCTCCGAGTGCAGCTTCTGTGGATTTATACTATAGCTATGAGACCACTTCGTCACCCTAGTGTATAAGATGATCTTTGAATAGGATTCACCTTGCATGTCATAGGCATCGATGGAGCCATTGGTTAACAAGCAGATTGGTATGCCTCACACCTTGGAACCTTCATCCAGATGTACAGTGCAAAGAAGGCTCCGCATGTGTTACCGAAGTTTTCCATGGAAAAGTTGGTCATGCAAGAGGTTGCATACCACATCTCGACAAGGTTGTCAGCGAGACTGCACAGGAAGAAGAAGGCACCTTGGCCCGCTCTTCCTTTGCAGATCGGGTTGTATGAAATCTAGAATCTCAAGCATGTGGATGCCGAGACAAAGGAATTCAAGAGGTTCACCTTCGGCACCATAAGTTTCACTCCATATGACCCGCATCGCTTAGTGGAAGACCACTATGCAAGAGTGTATCATCCTTGGATCCACAGAGCATGTCATTGGCCTGAGGAAGACCCATGGAGATACTGTTATAACTCCTCAAGGCTCAATGAACTAGTCAGAGTGGTTGTAGAGTGGTTAGCAACACACAAGGAAGCAACATCTTAGTGAGAAGCAACATCAACAGCAGTAGAGGGTAGCAGACCTGCACATGACAAAGGCAAGAGGAAGGTTGCCAGCAGCGTAGAGGCGCAGAAAATATGCAAGTTCAAGGAAGATCCACTTGTATTGAGAGCAGATTTGGAGATTGAAGCAAAGAAGTGACAACACAACAAAAAGATTGTGCAAAGACAGAGGGAGAAGCAGAAACTGGAGGAGGCAGAGAAGAAGTTGTAGGAGGTGAAGCAACAACTAAGGGAAGAACAAGAGTTGTGCAGAAGGGATGATGGCATGGTTTCTGGCTCTAATGACAGTCTCCCCAATTTGATTGAAATATCTTCAATGTCCGCCTCTCTCTCCCTTGTATTTCCTTTGTGATCATCAGTCATTAAATTTACAATTTCATTCCCTTGTGAGAATTCACAAGTCTCCCAATTCAAGCCATATTGAAATCAATTACCATCTACGCGCACAGCTATGGATGATGAATATAGGAAACTGCCCTGCAATAGTTATCTTACCACGCACACGGCATATAAATATGTGCACAACACATTAATAAGGGAATTTCACAATATAAATACACAGCTATATAATCAATGGCCGATGTAAATATGCGCACAACAATATCAATGTATAAAGGAATTGCGCATATGATTCACACTGCACAAGCCCATAATTTATACGCCTCTACACAGGTATGTGTTGACATTTAATGGAAATTCCACGCACAGCAGTAAGTTATAAAAGGCAGGATCGCTCCACGGTAGACACACAACTATGAAAACCTCTGACCAATACGCGCAGCCCAGCACCATAGGTTATACGCACACCATAATTTACACGCACATCTCATAACATTACAAAGGAAATCATACAGCCGTTAGAGAATCGATCCAAAGAAAATCGATTAAATTTGCGCTGTCCATGCATAACAACACACAGTGGTCTATATGCGGTTAATCCTATTACTGTTCCACACCTATACTCTGCCTCTAGCCGCCTGAAGAATACACAATCCCAACTTTAATAGCGCAGTCTTTTCTTTGATATCGATAACGCCGAGTTAATGGCAGCGTTGTAATCTTCCTCAACGCACAGTCAGCAATAAATTCAAGAACCCTTACTAGATCGTGGAGATGGCGGGTTTTATTAAGCGAATTCAGTAATTTTCCCAAGACAAATTATTACATAAACTCTGTTGTCATTCAATGGGAGAGTTCATCATAAAACTCTGGCCTCGCCTCTCCTACCCAGCATGGCGGCCAGTTTCTCTTTTTATTCATAGGGATAGCTTTCCCTTATTACAAAAGTAGAAATTACATATCAAATTAAATCTTTTTTTGTTTTTTTAACAACTAATCTAGCATGCTTTATGCTAAGTCTATCTAGAAAATATGGCATGCTTTTATTCCTTATCTAGTTCCTAATTTTTAACTAAAAAAAACATAGAAACAGCAGGCAAAGGATCCCACTCCTTGCCTGTAAATTTTCTTTTTGATTTTTTTTGGAATAATCAGAAGATTTTTTCCCTTCTGAGTCACATGCTCCTGCATCAGACTCCCAAGGTAGAAAAAATTCATGGTCTCCTGATCATGTGTCTTGTGGTCTTCATCTTCCTAGATCCCATACTTTGTTCTGCAACTGTCCAAATGCTTTATTCCTTTGATGCCGCTGCATTTCTGTTGTCCTTTCCTCAATTTTCTTCTTCCTGTCAATCAGTTTCAAGTTCTGATTGATCTTGCTTGCTGCTATTTCTATTTTCCTCCATTTGGATCGCTGCATCATCAGCTGCCATATTTCTTCAATTTCTATGTCTAGCTTACTGTTGTTGTTCCCAATTTCTGTTAATTCAACTACCACCATAGATGTTGCTGCCGCTGCCGCCATAGATGTTGCTACCTCCTAAGCTTCCTGTCCCTCTGCAACATGCTTTGGCTCATCACCTGTAAACACAATCAAATTGTCAACATTAAAATTACAAGACCCCCACTATTCATGTTAAAATTTTTAACATGAATAGTGGGGGTGATAATATTAACATTGATAGTGGGGTTAATAATATTAATATGAATTATCGTATTAACTATTTTGATGGTAAAGATAAAGAGGGTTATAATAATATTGATAAAGGTAAAGATAAATAGGGTTATAATAATATTGATAAAGGTAAGGGCGAGTGTATTATTGAAGATAGTCTTGTTAATAATATTAATGAAGATTGCCTAAGGAACTATTATAATAAAGGTAATAAAGATGATTATGGTTTGGTCACTAATAATAATAGTTGTAAATTTAATAATTTTAAGAATGATATAGAAGGTCGAAATAATGAAGCTGAGTATGGGAATAGTAGACATATTGGTAGTATTAGAATCAAGGGTAGTTCTGAGAGTGTTTCAAGTCAGGGCAATAAGGTTCTAAATCTGTCTAGTTTCTCCTTTCCAACTGCGGTTTTTAGTCTCTTAGGGAAGGGTCTTAACTTTGCCTTAGCTCCCATGAAAATCCCTGTTGATGACATCATTTGTGATGTCGAATTTGGCATTAAGAACCTTTTGGATAAGATTAAAGACACAATTAGGCAAGATTGTGTTGTGGCCCTAAGGAGAGCTAAGCCTCCCCGTAGCAATATCAGCAAGACTGAGTTCGAGGCTTTGAAGGCCTTGAACAGGAATCGGGAAATCGTGGTCTTGAAAGCTGATAAAGGTGGGGCTGTTGTCATTATGGATAGGAGTGATTACAAAAATAAGATGCTCGATCATCTCTGTAATAGTGGAAGTTACAAGAAGCTTTCGAAGAATCCCCTTAAGAAGGTATCCAGAGCGGTGGCTCTTGCAATAAAATCTTGCAATTCCACTATTCCTCTATCCCAGAAGCTTATTGAGGGAAACCCCATTGCTCCTAGGATTTATGGCCTTCCGAAGGTCCATAAGGAAGGGGTCCCCTTGAGACCCATTGTCAACACCATAGGTGGTCCGCCTTACCTCCTAGCCAAGTTCCTTGCCGCAAAGTTGAGGCCCTTGGTTGGTCAGACTGAGTCCTTCGTCAAAGACTCGGCTTCCTTTATTGATGATCTAAAAAGGGTTAAGCTGGAGCCCGAGGACATTCTTGTAAGTTTCGACGTGGTCTCTCTTTACACCTGTATTCCTATCAATGAGGCCATGAAGGTGATTTATAAGCTCACAGACCAGGATACGGCAAAATTGGTTGAGCTTTGCCTCACCTCCACCTTTTTCAGCTTCGA
>APFE030881567.1:0-47828 GCA_000404065.3 Pinus taeda | reverse complement strand
CTACTTCCTCAATTACAATTGGTCTTTCTGTAGGAGAAAGGGAAGAGTATCCTCCTAGTTCAAATTCAATAGAAGGTGTAGGAGAGTCAACTCTTGGCTCTTGAATTCCAGGAATTCTAGGAATAGGAGTGTCGGTTGGAGATAAGAGAGGTGTCTCTTGTCTATCCCTTGGAGCAGATGGACTTGTAAAAATTGAACCTCGAGCTCTAGCTAAAAACCTTCCTCTAGAATCTCTAGCTCTATGCATGTCATTTTTTATTTTATTTTCTTCAAGTCAAGTTAATAGTTCTTTTTCTGATCTTCCAGTTCACTCTAGGTGCAAGAAGAGAGCATACTCAAGAAACTACTAAATCAATAACTTTCTCTTTTCTGATCATCCAGATCACTTTGCAGTGCAAGAGGAGAGCATACTTTGATAGGTTATAAACTTCTTTCCTTGAAATCTTATGTTGTTTTTTTTTTTTTTAAGAATATGGCTACTTAATTTCACTTCCCCGGCAACGGCGCCAAAATGTTGGTCAATTTAGTATTCCTAAATTGATATCATTAATTGTCAACTCGGGGCTCGTAAGCTGATGAAGTGAAGGTGTACTATATGTACTTAAGCAACCTCTTAAAGCTTTTTGTCGTTTGGGGGTGTTGTTTGTGATTATTTTATCTTCCTAAGATGAGATGATGTGTTTATAAACAAGTGAGTGATGGTGTGTGTGGAGTGAATTCTAAATGAGTGAGGGTGTGTGATTAGTGATTCCTAACTAATTGCTGAGAAAGGAATGCTTTGAAGAAAATGTATTAAAATAACTGAAAGCAAAGAACCACTCTCTAATGGCATTAGACACCATTCATGTTGCTGCAATAAAATAAGAAAATCACTTAAAAGACCAATGATAAAGTTTATCTCTTCCTAACTCTCTGCCTCTAACACATAGTACTGTGTAAGACACGATTAAGAAGTAGCTAAAAGTAAGTCTAATAACTGATAAAGATGAGAAAATCTACTTTAAAGACTAGTGATACTATTTTGCTCTTTCTAACTCTCTTCCTATATCACATAGTACTGTGTAAAGCACGATTAGAGAGTAGCTAAGGATTAGTCTAAAAAGCACTCAAAGCCAGCTGCAAGTAATTAGTATTCTGATCTCTAAAAAGGTAAACAATTTATAGTAAGAGACCATACATATATTAACAGACAGTTTTGAAACTTAAAACTAAAAACTAATTATGAAAATAGAATAAGGAGCAGCAGCTTTAAATTTTTCAACTAAAACTACCACTAGATGCAAAGCAAACACATGAACACACAAATAATCCCGGGTCAAAACCTGCAAAAAGAAATACTGATCAGCTTAAAGAAAGGATCCAAAATGAATTAAAGAGAAGCAAATAATGCTGTACATAAATCAAAAGAAGAGCATGCTGAATCATAAAAATACTATACAAGGCTAGTATGAACAGTGGCCCTCCATTCACATAACCCAAGAAGACTCAAAGTGCTGAAAGCTCCAAAACAGCAGTAATTCTATTGCTCCATATGCAGAAATTTACATCAAAGAGTGCTAGAACAGCACTATAAAAACAGAGTTTTAAAAACACTTAAAATTTATAACAAGTTCACCAACATACAGCAAAATAAAAGTCTCTTAAGCGTACGTAGACGCAAGTATTTATAGGCATCTGAAGGATAGCCTATGCATGCTGCTAGAAACTGAAAATAACAAACTGTTATGTGCATTTAAAGCTAAATAGACACGTCATGAGCCTGCGTGAGTGAGCTGGAGGTCCTGGTCGTCATGGGGATTAAATCCAAACTTAGATTATGTCCCCCACGTCCTGCAAAACACGGGCAAGCCACCGTATGAGCTGACGTGACCAAACAGCTCACGCATCACCGTTAGCTGCCTTCGTTGACCAGATCTTTGCCCCTGTTTGACCGGAGGTATGGATGACGTGGATGTTTGAACAAATGGCACAGGAACCTCGAGCACCTTGATACCTGAATACCCATGTGGCTCGTTTGGAAAAATGACACGTGGAACCTTGAGAACAATAAAAAGGCTGCGGAATCTCCAGATGGCTGCGGAATCATCAGTTAGCTGCGGAATCGGCAGAGAGCTGCGGAATGCCTGTAATATGTCAAAAATCTAAACAAAACAGTCACACATTAGCAAAGTTTACTTGATCATGCTTAATGAAATCTAATGTAATGATCTGGGTGGTTTAACAGGGAAAATGAGGTGAAAGAGAGAGATAGGTGATGAAAAACAGTAGATAATGGTGAATGATGAGGTGTAGGTTAGAGGCTCTACAAAAAGAAACCAATGAAATTGCCTCATATATTCGGATACAGGTGGGTGGGTGGAGCAGATGTATTTATAGATTTCACGATGTTGCATATGGATGACTTTGAGGTGATACCCGGGCAAGAATTTCCCAAGAGGAACAGGGTTGTTGTGATACTATGATTGGATCAGTTGATTATCTTTGGTGAGTAGAAGATATGTGTTGTGTGCACAACAACATGGAGGCCAAGTGTAAAAGTGAAACTTGTGTCTGCATTGAGCATGAAGATGACAACATGATGCCTAGGATTGCAACTACATGTCGTAGTTCATAGTGCTTAGAGAGGTTGAAGAGGATGGAGTGGGATGCGTATTCCGTCAGAGCTTTTTAACCTATTGGATGATATGAAGATCAGATGCCAAATGAATTGCTGAAAGTGTTCCCACCTCAATGAACTGTTAACCATCATATAGAGATAGATTCAGGAATGCAACTAGCGATGAGAGCTTCCTATTTACTATCAAGTCCAGAGTTAGAGTTGGGACATTCATGGATGAAGTTGATTGATTCAGGTTCCGTACATCCTTCACGATCAACAAAGTTGGTTGATGCAGGTTTCTTACATCCTTCATGGTGCTTCAATTCTATTCCAAATGAAGGACACAAAGGAGTTGAGGATGTTCCTTGATTACAAAGCCTTGAACAAGAAAATCATGAAAAATATATATACATTTCCACTTGCAACAAATTGTTTTGACACATTAACAAAGGCCAAAGTGTTTACTAAGTTGGACCTAAGACAAGGGGTATTATCAAGTTCAAATTGTAAAAGATGAAGAGGCAAAAACGGTCATGGTGATGAGGTATGGGAGTTTGAGTTCTTAGTGCTACCTTTTAGCCTATGTAATTCCCCAACTAATTTTTGCACACTAATGAACAACATTCTTCATCCCTTTTTGGACAAGTTCATTTATTTTATTTTGTTGACATCATTGTGTATAGCGAGAACATGGAGGAGCACAAGAAGCATTTGGCAGAAGTCTTTAAGGCATTGAGGGAGCACCAGTTTACTTGAAGAAGTCAAAGTACCCTTTTGTGTAGGAGAAGACACCATTCCTTGTCCATGTGATAGGTCATGGATGTGTCTGCATGGATCCTGCGAAGGTCATAGTGATTGAGGATTAGGAAGAGCCACATAATGTGCATGTTGTGTGGGTCTTTCTAGGGATGGCTAACCAATACAACAAATTTGTAGAGGGCTATTCCAAGATTGTGGTACCCTCAAAAACTTGTTGAAGGAGAGGACATGGCAATGGAAAGAGAAGAGTACGCATGTGTTTGAGGAGTTAAAATGTAGGATTGTCTTTATTCTTGTTTTGAAAGTGCTAGAATTTGAGCAATCATTCAAGGTACAGACAAATGCTCTGGATTTTTCCAGTATAGGATTTTTATCATATGAGGGGCACCCCGTAGCTTTCAAGAGTAGGAAGTTACACAACGAAAGAGAAGATACCTGATTCATGAGAAAGAGATGACCGTTGTTGTGCATTGTCTACGAGTATGGAGGCATTACTTGTTGGGAAAACCTTTTGTGGTGAAGATAGATAAACGTTACAACTAGCTACTTCATGATGCATCCCAAGTTGTCCCCCAAATATGATCATTGGCAGGATTTCTTGGCAGAGTTTGACATGACCATTGAATATAGGTCAAGCTGAGTTAATATTATGGCAAATGCCTTGACCAAAAAGACACAACTTGTTACACTTGAGGATGAGGATTTTCCAACATCAAATGGGAGTTAGATTCAAGTATTAGAGGAGTTGCATAGTAGGATTCATGATGGATTACAGGTGGATCTAACTGTGAAAAACAATATGCAGCAGGTGAAGGAAGGCAAGAGAAGGAAGTTTACAATTAGTGATAGATTTTTATTTTATTTCGGTGAGCGCATATATGTGCCCATGATAGGTAGTCTCCAAAAGGAACTCTTGAAGTATTGTGATGACTCACCTTGGGCTAGCCACTCAAGACAACAAATAGCACTGGCATTACCAAAAAGAGGATACATTTGGGTATGTATGAGACCATAAGTTGAGGAGTATGTCTAGACTTGTATCGTGTGTCAAAAATACAAGCCTAACACTAGAACATGCCTTAACCAACTCCAAACAGACATTGGTTGAGTGTTTCAACGAAATTCATTAAACAAATTTTGATGGCACAGGGGTATAATGGGATTATGGTTGTGGTTGACTGTTTTTCCAAGTATGCTATCTTCATTTCAATTAAGGTGCCTTGAGGAGAGGAGGAGGTGGAAAATATGTTTTCAAAAACATTATGAAGTATTGGGGTCTTCCATTGAGCATTATTTCAAACAAGAATACAAGGTTCACTAGGAAGTTTTGGACATGATTTTTCAAGCCTGTTGATAGGACATTGTTGCAGAGTTCTAAATTTCATCCATAGACAAACAGGTAGGAAAAACCCATCAATGATATATTAGAGGACTACTTGAGACATTTGGTGAAAGTTAATTAAACGAATTTGCCAGATTTGTTGGATGCAACACAATTCAATTATAACACATTGAAGAGTTCAACAAAAGGCTATAGTCCATTCAAGCTAACCAATGGGAAGTTACCTACGATGACACATTTGGTGATGCAGGGTTATCATGGGAGGAGTCCATCAGCCTTGGGGTTCATGAATATTTGGTAGGAAAGAGTGGATTTGGCTCAAGTGCACTTGACTAGAGCAAATGACAAGATGAAAAAATGGGCTAATTCTGAGAGACGTGATATAAAGTTCAATGTTGGGGAATTGGTTCTCATTGGATTGAGTAGGGAGAAATTCACACCATAGAAAAGGATGGAAAAGTCATTAATTCAGAGGTTTGAGATCCGCTTTAAGGTACTTGAGAGGATCATATAAGTTGCATACAGGTTGGAGTTGTCATTTCACTTGAAAGCTCATCATTTTGTCTTTCTATATCATTCAAATGAGACCATGTTGAGTAGAGATGAATAACCCAAGTATAGTTGAGCCATCGTGTGCACACACAATAATTGATGATCAAATAGAGATGGAGGTTATAGAGATATTATCACACAAGATCACAAGGATTGAAAATAATCAGTAGCATTAATACTACGTCCAATGAAAGGATGCTCCAGAGGAAGAGAATGGTTGGGATATCAAGGAATCGTTATGGAAGTGGACACATAAGATTTGTGAGTTTGAGGCCATGGAATTCCAACATCGAATTATCGAGGGCCATAATGACTTGGAGTGGGAGAGGATGTAACAACCCTAAAGCTTGTTACCCACCACCAATGGGTGACCCCCTAAGAGAATCCTTCTCCTAGATTTGTCTTCAGTCGGAAAACAATAGCCCCTAACAACCACCTGTGTAGTCGATATATTGTTCCAGTTGATCTCTGCTCCATGAGCCAGTCATATGTCCCCTTGCCCATTTATCAAGAGTGTATGTTTGAAGGTGGTCCATCCATTCCTAAAGGTATGTCTTTCATTCTGCAATCAGGTGCTTATGCTTGTTTTTCCTTGGGCACATTGGGTATAGATTATTAGGTGACTTGGAAGAAGGAAGGGTTTTGAATGTAGTCTTGTTCCCTCACCTGAAATGGGGGCTAATCCTCAATCCTAGTCATGTGGGATCTCCCATACTGGATTATAACTTCCGGATGGGCACTACGTGATAAACCTCAATTTTGGTAGTGCGGTCTTGCTTTCCCATTTTATATTTTTCACTCCCCTCCACTCATTACATGCCCTATTTCATCATCTTCCCTATATAGGTCCACATCGTCATTGGGTCCACAAGGCACTAGTACTCCCTCCCCTTGTTGACATATCTAGATCGGGTCTAGAACATTCCCCAAGAGGTTGATGCAGCTAGAAAAAAATTAAAAGTATATCATGGCCAAACACAAAAGAAAATAATATAAAAAAATGCAAAATATGGCCATGAAACTATATTAGCACATGGAAAAAAGCTAAGGATGAGCTCTACCCCTTCATTATGTCCATCACCCATGTTCCTAAGGCCCCCTTTAGTGCCTCCCGCATCATTAAGGAACCCATGCATGTCCCAACCCCTGGTGGGCGATCAACAACCCCAACTTAAGGGGGTAATCACTTTATATCATACATAACATGCTCTCATCTCCTGGAGTCCCAAGTAGTATAATAAAATAAAAATCAAGAAAAGGAAAAAGGAAAATGAAGAAAGGTGGAAAAACAAAGTTCGGGGTAACTCATGTACCATGATTTCTCCCTCCTACATCTATACACCCAAAGATGTGGACATCCCTCATCAATACCACCCTTGAACCCATGGCATTTTGCCTTGATACCCTTGTGTCTCAATCCACCTCATCATTATCCACATAATCCCTATCACTTGAAGGATGTATCCTAGACATGTCTTTCCTTTTAGGGCTGGGAACAATAATATATTTGTTTCTTAGCCACTCCTACCAAGGGAGATAACAATATTACTTTCTCAAAACCCAAAATTTGGAAGGGAAGCCGAATGTGAAGTCTCATTTATGCCCTTGGCTAACAAGCTTCGTTCACTTAGATGGACTAATAAAATATTTTACTTTATGGTGAGGAGATGCATTGCACCTTATGTGTAATTGGAAGGTGGTTCCATCATGGGTTGGGCATCTTAATTGGGGCCCAAACCCACCAAAGGATCATGTTGACACTTGTAGGGGATGCATTGAGATCCATGGGACTCTATCATGTGATAGAGAGTTATTTCATCTTACATGCACCCTCAACACCTTCAAAAACTTGTTCATTGCCCCACATTATTTGTGAGATGATGCACTTGGGCCAGCATTGCCCCAAGTTGACTTAACAATGTACACATGGTTTGGCAGCTAATCCAAGGCCCAAAGAAGATTTGTCTCACCCTTGGGACATGGAAGGGAAAGCACCATCGTCAGTGCCCTCATTTGGAGTAGTTTACAGGCTTATCTTTCACCAGGAGACCCATGAAACCAACATTTATGCCCTAGATCCACTTTGGAGCACCACATGATGACTTACATAGACATCAAGGGTCCATCCCCTTGTGCATCATTTATGGGGCCCTCCAACTCATTTTGGCACTTTAAGGACCTAATGTGGCTTTCTAACGACCTCATTTCATCATGACGTCATCATTTCAGCCTACAAATAGATGGATTTTTCATTACTTTACTAGCTACTTGGTGGGATTGTCACTAAGACTTGTATATACCACATTATTTAAGAATTTTTTGGGCTAATTAGGCTAAATCAAATTAGGATAGAATCATATAAATAGGGATAAGTCTCATTGTGAGAACTCATCATCATCACTTGGACTTCTCTTGTAAAAATAATTTCACACTTTTTTCTTGGATGAATTGGAGACACTTTGATGCATTTTGATATCTTTGGAAGCTATATTTTTTTATATTTCTTAGAGCTACTTCTTTGATCTATGGTTGGATATATCTCTTTTCATCTTGTAAGTGCTATTTTATTGAAGATTTTTCTTTGAATAACGTCTAATGTGTAGAATTATTGCAACAAGCTAAATCTTTTGTGCCCTAATTTGTTGAATATAACTGTAAAATATTTCCTAGTTGTAAATTTCCCATGTTAATCATTGTACGAAAATTATACGAATGTTCCTAGTGGATTGAAATTCGTTTTTCTTCCATGAAATTCCATAGATCTTGGGTGGGTAAATGTTAGAGCTTGGTTTCTAAGTAATCCATCTTTAGTCTCCTTGAGGACGAATTTGGAAAATTTTGATGCATCATAGACTCCATAGCCAAGGGAAGTAGGCACTGGTTCATGAACAATGGTGATCACCCCCTCCTTTCTCTTTCTTTTCTCTCCTCTAAATTTTTGGCCCCTCCTTTGGACAGTTAGCTAGGGCACTCTACGTACTACTTCAACTTCTCACTACTGAATGTAATGTTTGAGAAATCTTCCATTAACAAGATATGTGGAATATTGACCCTCTACATTTTGTAACACAAAAGTGTTGTTTCCTTTTACTTCAACAATAGCTAGGGGTCCAAACCATAGGTTGTCAAGCTTTCCATGTTTTCCTTTGTCTTCTCTTTTGGAATCCCATCTTAGGACTAGATCACCCTCCTTGAAGTCCCTTTCTCTTGTTGTTCTGTCAAACAAGCTCTTCATCTTATTTTGATACTTTTTTAATTTGTATTGAAATTCATCTCTGTTCTCATTTAGTTCAATGATTTGATTTATCCTTCTTGAGAAATCATCAGGTTCATCAGTTGAATCCTTCAGAAACTTTAAAATAGGGAAGGCCAAGTTGGTAGGGAAAATTACATCTTTCCCATAAACTAACTGAAAGGGATATTTTCCAGCAGATCTCTTTGGAGTAATCTTGTTTGCCCAGACTGCATAAATTAGATGAGTGTCCCATCTCTTTTTATGATCTCCTAAAGTTTTTCTGATTACCTTTACCATACTTTTATTGGATGATTCTGCAAGACCATTACCTTGAGGATAGTATGGAGTTGAATGATGTAGCATAATCTAATATTTCTAGAAAAATTCAATCATTTTAACACTGGAAAATGTTGTGGCATTGTCAGTAACAATTTGGGTTGGGCAACCAAACCTAGATAAGATGTTTTCTTCAATGAATTTGATTACTATTGAATCAATAGCATTTCTTACTAGAATTTCTTCCACCCATTTAGTAAAGTAGCCTATTGTAGTGAGGATCCATCTATGATGATTAATTTAAGTAGGATGAATCTCTCCAATAAAATCTAATGCCCATTTGAGAAAAGGTGTTGAAACTATTGTTGGGATCAATGGGAGAGCTGTTAGTTTTTGCTTACCAACAAACATCTGACAAGGGACACAACTTCTGACCTTTGCTCCTACTTGCAAGAACAATGTTGGCCAATAAAATCCTGTCCTTAATATTTTATATGTTGTTGCTCTCCAAGCATAATGTCCTCCATAAAATCCTGTATGAAACTAATCAATGATCCCTTCAGTTTCTGATTCTGTTAAACAGAATAACAAGATATTGAGTGGGTCCTTCCAATATAGATGTGTGTTTATGATGCAGTACTTGATTGCTTTTAATTTGAGAGCTTTACATTGACTTTCCTACTTGCAAGAACAATGTTGGCAAATAAAATCCTGCCCTTAATATTTTATATGTTGTTGCTCTCCAAGCATAATGTCCTCCATAAAATCCTGTATGAAACTAATCAATGATCCCTTCAGTTTCTAATTATGTTAAAGAGAATAACAAGATATTGAGTGGGTCCTTCCAATATAGATGTGCGTTTAGGATGCATTACTTGATTGCTTTTAATTTGAGAACTTTACATTGACTTTTGGAGAATGATGCAGGACACTCAAAATGAATCAAGAAATTTATAATATCTTGATACCAATTTGATAAAAGGTATTTCTCATCAATATGTACAGAAATGGTCTGATTTGAAGGTAAAGGTTCTTGTGGATTATTTTCTTCAGGGTGTTGGTAAGGTTCTTGTGGGTTCTTCTCATTTGGATTTTGGGAAGATTCTTTTGGATTCTTCTCAGTTGGATTTTGGGAAGGTTCTTGTGGATTCTCCCTTGGTATTTCAAGAATAGAGTTGATGCCTAACACTTTACATTTGGATTCAACAAGAAGCTTAGCTAGTCCTTGAACCTTTACTAGCTTTGTGGTTTTTATAGTTAGATCAAACTCCAAAATTTGATTGATCCATCTACCTCTCCTCCCATCAGTATCTGGTTGAGTGAGAACAGTTTTAACAACACTATTGGGGACATAAGCTATAGTGGTTGAATGCAAAACATACATCCTAAAAGATTTCAAGGATTGGACTAGGGCATAAGCCTGCTTTTCAATCATATCATATTTGAGCTTGGCATCCCTCATGACTTTGCTAAAAAAGGCTATAGGTTGGTCACAGGAATCTTCATTTTTTTGTAATAAAACAACAACAAAGGTTGTTTCAAAGGCAAAGGAAAAGATATTGAATGGTTTGGTATAATCAGGACTAGCCAAAGTTGGAGCTTCAGAGATGGCTTTCGTGATTTGATGAAATGCATGTTAGAAGAGACAGTCCATTTATCTTCATGACCATTTTTAAGAATATCAGTTATATCTTTCACAATTTCAGCATAATTGGGTATGAACCTTCTTAAAAAGTTGATTTTACCAAGAAAACCTTGAACTTCCTTTTTATTTCTTAGTAATGAAAATTTTTGGATGGTTGATACTCTATTTGGATAAATAACTACTCCATCTTTGGAAATTATATGGCCAAGCAATTTACCTTCAGTGATAGCAAGTAGAGACTTCTTTGGATTCAATGATATTCTAAATTTCCTGCATCTTTCAAAAACCTTCATCAAGTGTTTTAAATGTTTTTTATCAGAATTAGAATAAACTGTAAGGTCACCAAGATAAATAATAAGAAATTTGTTTACCTAGCCTACAAATTCTATATCCATAGCTCTCTAGAATGTAGCTCCTGCGTTTCTCAAGCCAAAAGGCATCCTTGCATACATGAAAGTACCCCAAGGTGTTGTAAAGGCAGTCTTTTCCCTATCCTCTTTTTCAACCATAATTTGATTATAACCAGAAAAACCATCTAACATAGAAAGTTTGTTAGCTCTAGAAACCTATTGAAGTAACTGATCCATCTTAGGTAATGGATATTTATCCTTTAGTGACGCTTTATTCAAGTTTCTAAAATCAACATAGATCACCATTCTTTTTCTTGACAAGCATTAGGTTGGCAATCCAATTAGAATATCTTAGTGGAAGAATAACCTGTGCATTTAACATTTTCTTAAGTTATCTCTCAATAGTTGGTAGAAGAATTGGACTAATTCTTCTAAGTTTTTGCTGGTAAGGTTTGGCTTCAGTCTTTAATGGGATCTTATGTTCAATGCGAGATGTGTCATAAGTTTTAAGATCAACATAAGACCAAGCAAAAACATCTTTGTACTTTCTAAGTAACTTAAGATATTCATCTTTAACTTCTGGGGCTAAAGACGTAGACATTTTTATGTTCTACACTTGTTCGTAGGTTCCAATATTTGTTTCTTCAATGTCATATTTAGGAGAAATAGATGGAGGATTTCGAGGGACATCATTATAATCGAATAATTTCTCTAAAGGAATTAACCCTTTAGGAATGAAGTTGTTTGATAATTGTATGATGTCATGATTTGAAATTTTAGAATTTAACTCTGAATTATCAATAGCTTGACTATTGAGCATATGAAGATTGTCTTCATCAATTTGTAGAAGAGAAAATTCACCTACGATTTGAAGGAAAGACTTTAGATATTCATCATCTTCAAACACCTGCCAATGCTTTTGGTTATCTGGTATAGATGGCCTGTATTTAACTTGTATTTTTTATAACACTTGGGTTTGATCAGGAATCTTAAATGAGCTTGCAGAGACAGCTGAAGAGTCTACATGTATGTTTTCATTTCCAGGGACATAAGTTATGTTGAAGGCATCAATAAAATTTTCAATAGAATCCGAAAACTCATTCTGATAAGATCTAAGCCTAGATGCTTTGTTTGGCAAAGATTTCTAACTTGTTTTACAATGAGCTCCGAGTCAGTGAAAACACTCAGGTTGTGTACCTTTAAACTTTTGGCTAACTGTAGTCCTAGAAGGAAAGCCTCATATTCTGCTACATTATTGGTAACTTCAAAATCAAGTTTACAAGATTGTGTAATGTTTTTTTTTTTTTGGTGAGATTAGTACTACCCCATCCCTTGCTCCATCCTTTGTACAAGAACCCTCAAAGAATAGCTTCCATACATAAGTTTGATTCGATATAGGGTTTTCAGTTACATATTCAATTTTTACTTGAGATTCATGTATTTAGTTTGAAGAGAGTTGAAAACAACCAAAATCTTGGTCAATAACATAGATAGGGTGGTTCTTTGGTTGATCTATTTTGCATATAGTGTGCACAAATCTAACTTCTCTATACAACCTAAGTTGTTCTACCCCATAAACTGAAATAGTGGCATAAAACATGTCCATCTGAAGAGTTCCCCCTAATTTGGCACAACAAGATCTTGAAAGGAGCATTCCAAATTTGGGAGGGATATCAGTGACAACTATATCTAATGCTATGCTCTTCACTGGGATTTGGGCAAGAGTAACTACTAAATCCTTAATCAGTCCTAGGCAAGGTACCCGTTTGGAATCAAAGGTGTACAAATCATGATAGGATCTAGTTATGTCAAGGTTTAAATGATCCATACTAGTTTTTGGCAAGAGATTATGTGATTCTCCATAATCAAGCATACAATTGTATAGCATGGAATCATTTGTCTTTAGTGTCACATAGAAAGGGGGTACTATTTCATCTATCATATCTAAGCTAGGGCCAAAGACAACTACTTGTTTTTCATCTTGAAGGCTAGTAAAATCACTTTCAACATCAACCGAGGTGTTTTGTATCCATTTGGAGACTTGATTTTTGTATCCAGGGTTTTTGAAAGTTCTGAAAGTGGTATGAGGATTTTAACTCTTTCTAACTCCTTTTCAACATTAAATGCAGTTAAGACAATTTTTTCAAATTGAGCTGTATCAGATGACTGATTTAATGGTCGAATAGTAGTTGTCTGAGTTTCTACAGCTTTAGTCTGAGGTTCAATTGTTGGAGGTTCCTTAGGAGGCCTTCCAGGGCCAGGTCTAGGTCTAAGATCATATCTTTTGTTTAGCTCTATAATTAGGAATTCAAAGAAGGCATGGTACTTGGAAACCTATGAGGATTATTGATTTTCTTGAACTTGCTCATGTTGTGAAATAGAATAATAGTAGTGTGACTAGAAGAAGTATCCATATTATTAATGTCTTCAGTGATAGACATTGCATTTTCATCATGTTGTTGATCATCTATCAGTTTAGGAGTTGGAACCTATTGATCATTACTAGGTCTTTGAAGAATTTGTAATTATGAGTTTCTTTTGTATTGACCTTGATTTTGATTTTTAGGTCGAGTGTTGTCTATTGAACTGTTTAGGTTGAGTCTCAATCTTGGAAATTCTATTGGATAGATTCTAAGAAGTGAAGTGATCTCATCTATTTTAGAATCTTCAGTTTTAGTCTTTAAAAAAGTTGAGACCTCTTGACTATATTTAAGTTTTCTTTGGGCCTCTTCCTCTTTAGATTTTAAAGTAGCTGAGGTAGCCCTATTTGCTTCCACTTCTATAGCATTAGTTTGCATGTCTTCAAGAGTTATTGAAGTTCTTTCTCTTAACATTACAACAAAATCATCTTCAAAGGCTTTTGAAAACCTAGATTTTTCTACTGCTACAGCGGGTTTGCAATCAGGGGGCATCTCATGATAAAGTTTGTTGAACCTTTTGATAAAATCAGAGATAGGTTCGCCAAAGTTTCTTTTAATTTCTTCCAACTCAGTCAAAAAGTAAAGAGCATTTTTCTTCACACCCCATTGGTTTTTAAATATGTTTGTTAGCTCCTTCCAATTTCTAATGGAATTTGCAGATAACTACCTAAACCAGGTTCTCACATTTCCCTTAAGAGATTGGACAACCAACCTCATGTAAACATTTTCTTGTTCTATGTTCATGTTATCTGCGAAGTCTAGAAATGCTTGAAGATGGTCCTCAACTAAGGAACCAATTTCTCCATTATACCTAGGAAGGTGCTTTAAATATCCAGGGGGAATGCATCAAGGTTTTGAGGTAGGACTAAAGCTGCATATCTAGCTTGTACAATCGGTTGGAATGCCATAGTAGAAGGTGGTGTATGAGGTGTTTGTGTGGAAGAAGAAGAAGAAGAAGAAGGTGATAGAGAGGGTGTGTAACTATGTGGAGGTGAAGAAGGAGGAGAGGTCCTGAATGACTTTAAGGGAGTCTTAATAACTAACTTCTGGACTTGAGAATGAATATCCTCTTTTGTTTCAAAGAGTGGATTTGAATATATAGAAAAGGTCCCTTCAAATTGTTTAGAAGTAGGAGATTCAGGCTGTTTAGAAGTGGAAGGGAGTGAATAAGTAGTGGGGGATATAAAGTCTGTAGACTTGTATTCAGGTAAATGAATACCCCAGTCAGACTCAGATTTAGGTGATCCTACTGGTAGTGGGGGTTCTTGACATGATTCAAGTGAATGAATAGGGAAAGCTTATTTTAAATCAACTCCCCTATCTAAAAGTTCAACAACGCTAGGTGATAAATGAGTTGAATATGGATTTGATGGAATGTTAATATAGGGATCAAATTTTAATAGATGTCCAAACTTCAAGGCTGAAGTAGAAGAAGATGCTTGATGTCTTCTTTTAGAACTGGCCTTTCTCACAAGTTTTTCTGGATCTGACAAAGGACTAACTGTGTTAGCTTCAGAATGGGATCTAGTGTGCTTAAAATGTGTCAGTTTGGCAGAGTGGAGTCACGAGGTGAAGTATTTTGACCTATCTAGACCTTTAGTCACCTTAAAGGAATAACAGTTATATTGTTGTCCCAGGAAAACTAATGAAATTAGAATCCTTGGCAACGACGCTAGATTGATGTTGTTCCTCTGAGATGATAATGGTTAATTGATCATGCTAGAGCATCTAAGATATTTGTTTTGGGGATTTTAGTTTTGGATTTTTTATGGAGGATCAATGCATAGACAAACTGTAAGAATGATGTATTAACTCTTTTAGATAGTACTAATAGATAATCAAAGGGCTGCTTTTTTAACTTCACATAGTGATTTGAGTTTATAAAGTGTGTAGAAGGAATTGTAAGGAGATATGATTAATTTAGATTTCAGATAGAAATATAAATAATCATAAGTGGAAAACCTTTGTCCAATGTTCAAAAGTTAAACAAACTATGTTTAAGATTACATAAGATGCTGACAATTTTTATGATTTAGAGGGAGCCTTTCAGACAGACAGTCCAATATCTCAGTCTCTTTATGATAATAACTTCGAAAAGGGATTTTAAGAATAAATGTTACACATTTATTCTCACCTGATACCTTTGTAAAATTTAAACATATGAAGAATAAACAAAATCAATGAAACAGTGAAAAGCTTACAGAAGAAAACGAAATTGTATGAAACCATATTCAGAATCCTTTGCTTTATTATCAGTGATCTATAAACAACTTGTACATCAATGCTTTTACAAAATTTCTTATGAAAGGTACCCCCTTTGATAAATCGTAGAAGATAATTTTTTATACAAGTTGAGTGTTAAGAAAATATCTTAAACACATTTACAAAAATAGCTTAAAACAAAATCAGGAAAAGTGAACTGATGGTCGATCTGTCACGATTTTGTTGTTGAATTGTTGACGACTATTCCTCAAAATTCTGAATGTTGTTGACTTGTTGATGGTTGTTCCTCAAAATGCTAAATGATGTTGATCTTTCTTCCAGTCAAGTAAATCAATTAAATTTTCCCAGCGTTTATTATCTGGGATAGATAACTTAGTTCCTCTTCTATAACCTCATCCATTTATGTATATTTAGTAAAAGTAGGTTTTACCAAAAATATGTGTTTTATTTCATTAAGGATGAAAAAGGTATCTTGAAGGGCATTCAGCACAAGCCTTGGTGTCACTATACCCTTTATATTTGAAATTGAAGTTGCACTGGTCTTGACCTATGTAAGATTACAGACATAATATTCAATAGGTATTAACTTATCATTTATCACAAATAAGGAGGGAAAACCCTTGCCAGTCAAGGGTTCTTACCTGCTGAAAAAACGTTGGACTATGACATTAACACTGTTGCACTTCTCCTCCATCGAAGAATGATATTTTTCTTTGTAATAACCTTCTTCACTTCCAGTATGGCTGTTGTCCTTTCTTGTGCAAGTGAGTCTGTATATTTGAAGTAGAGACTGCATGTTCTTTAGCTTCTTGAAGGGTGTTTTCCTTCCATTCTAGCATATTTTTGTATTGTTCAATCTCAGGCTTGGTTGTGTGATGATATGGAGTAAATTTATTTTCTACTCTAAGTTTCGAAATCACTCCCATTAGGTCATAAGACCAAGTAAAGTTGAGGCCAAACTTCATCTCTTTCAATAACATGTCTGCTTCTTCTCCGGCTACTTTAGTGTTACAGATAAATGGACCAACCTGAGCTTTTAGCTTAAACTGTGATTTCTTCTTTGCAGCCACACAATGCACTTCATCTGCATTGAGCCTCTTCCTAATATATTCTAATGCAAAAATCCTCATAGGTAGGTGCTTAGGGAGCTTGTAATGTGGAAACTCATAGCCAAAGACTCTGATCTCTGTATAATTTTGGTAAAGATACCAATCTCCTGTTGTGGCTTGATCAACTAACTACAAGTCTTTTACAATTTCATCATTAATCCTTGGTTCTGGAGTACTACTTAGAAGATTAATGGTTGGATGAACAAACAATTCTATGAACTGTTTATATGAAAATTCTTCTTTCTCCTTCATTCCCATAGAAGTCCAAAAGATAATTGATTGTTTATTCCCTTCTTCATCTAGCTTCTGCAAGGTGAATGGAAACATGTCTCCCTAAAAATAGATGAAAAGATATACAAGTACTGAAGCATACTTGAATACTTCTTCAGTATTGAACTAGACAAATTGTTCATGAATAGCCTCAGCTAGAAATTGACTGAAGTTAAAAAGCACAGTGGGTTTGGAACTAGCTGAAAAGATTGACAAGAAACCAATGATGGATTCATCTACATATTGATCAGAATAGTACCCAAGGAGATAAGAGAGAATGGTGGTAATTTGCTTGGTTTTGTCTGGGAATATAGATGAATCATAGGAAGGATTTCTTTTAGGCATAGGGCTATCTACAACTAAGAAAAGTTCTAGGTTTTGAGATCTTTTGGTGAAATCCAACTTCTAATAGGTTTCTATTAGGCTTTCTTGAGATAAAGGATGGGTTGCTACAATAGTTGGGGCCTGCAACATCTGGTCAATTGACTGGGCATTGATGGAGCACAGGGTTTCTCCTATAGGTGAAATAATAGCCCTTTGAGTGGGGTCATAAGCTGCATGGCATTTTTTGACAAATTCAAGTGTTATGTGGGTCTAAGGGAAAATGTAATGAGGAAGTTGGGAGTCCCAAAGTAAAATTTCGTTCGTTTGATCAACGAATTGGTCCTCCATCCAACAATATATTTCAAACAAATAAAATTTTAACAAGGACTCATGGATTTTACAGTCTCTGTTAACCAACGGAAGATGATGGAAATCAACTTGAGGAGGAATGAGAGGATTTTGGGTTTCTGCAACTTCCTTTCCCTTAGGAGGCATTCTGTTGATAGAATAAAAAACTGAAAGTGACAGAAATGGAAAGGATTTGGTTGAAACACAGTGATAACAGGAAAACAATGTAATTGAAATCAGATTGAGTGAACCTGGATGTTGGTTTTCTTGTGAGCAGGACAAAAAATTGCCTTGAACGCTGAACTTGTTGTTTTTAATGCAAGCTGCAAGTATCCATTGATCAATTGAGTTACAGGAATGCACTGTGTAACGATTTTTAAGAAAGAACATGGTTTATAAGGAATAAAATGGAGCGGGTTCATTAATCAACGGCTAAATTTGTATTAATTCTCCAACGGGACTGAGAAATGGTTTGATGGAATATTCATTTGCAGGTGTGGTGAATTAAATGGATAATGGGCAGATAGGCGGAGGATTGGTCCATGTAGGATGATGGGACAGAGGAAGTTACAAGGTGTTGTTGTAGACGATGATGTGGGAGTGATGGTGATGGATGAAGTAAAAAACCGCGTTTGGGAGTGAGTTCGGGTGGTAAGCGGTTTGGGATTTTAATTCCCGAATAACTAGACGTGGGGGTTGGTAGTTTCAGAGGGTGGTTTCTAAAACTGCCGACTTCAAACTCCCCCCCGCGCTGATAACATTCTGACGACAAGGGAGGGCCGAGGAGCAACTTTGGCTGTCAAATCGGAGGGAGATGCGAGGGATGAAACAAAAATGGAAGGGATTAATGAAGTGAGGCGTAAGGTGATGGTGGGGTCAAAATAAATATGATGGATGTGACAGGTGTGGGGTCCGAAGGGAATTAATGGATAAGCTGGCGAATAACATGGGCTTTAGAAAATTATGGTTAGTTAAAACCATTGTTTACATGCACATATATCTAATGTTTTAAGCTTAGGATAAAAGTCCTGTCATACTCCAATTTTATTTAAATTCTCTACCTACCCTTAACTCTCCTAACATTTTTGCAATCTTAGTCACTCGAGTGCATTTAGACTAGAAACTCAACATTTTCCTTTTAATGATTAATCTACTTCTATCCCTTATTGCTTCCATTAGCTCAGATTAAACTGTTCAGCCAATTTTATTTGCTACCTATTAACAAACAATTTAAATCTAATCTAATCATGATTAAACTATATGAACTAGTGTGGCATTTAAACAATCTGCACACAACTTTTATTTGCAAAAAATAAAATTGAGTAAGAGTAGTGGCATTTGGAAGTGCACACTTTCAGAATTTATATTTTTTTTCTTTTATTTCTAACCTAACATTTTATTTTTTGCCTTCCTATTTTAGGGCATCTATTCTAACATTTTATTTTATATGGACCTATTCATCAAAATATTCCTAACATTTTGTTTCTTTATTCTTTTTTTCCATATCCTAACTTAACATTTTTAAAAATATATTTTCATTTTTTGCTAACTTACCAAAATCAAAAAATGCTACAACATGATCAAAAGTGATCTCCCTCTCTGTGGATTCAAAGATCACTCTTGAAGAGAATTATCTTCATCAAGGAGAAGTTATCTATTATCTATATCATCACTAGATTCAAGGAGGAAACAAGTGGAAGAAGCATCTTTACAAGTAACTATATTTATGTCTGCATATGAATCTGTCAAAATGTATTTTTGCAAGGAAAGCAACAAATTGGTTGGGGCTTCAAACTATCTTGCATGGAAGAAGAGGATAGATTTGAGTCTCATTGAAAATGACGTCATGTAACATGTCAAAGGCTCAATCAGCAAACCATCGAAAGAATATGCTCAAGACTTGAAAATTTTATGTAAGGGGAAGTAAGGGCTCAAAGGATTCTCATATAATCCATCAAGGATCCCCTCATCCCATTTTATCTAAAATAAAAAATTCAAAAGAAATATATGACAAATGGGTATAGTTGTTTTCCGTAAGCACTGCAGGAGAAGTTATCTCTTTAAGGAAAGAAATCTACAAGCTAATGATATCAAAAGAAGAAGGAATAGCCTCATACTTTATGAGGATATCTGAAATAAGGGATCAACTTCAAGATCTGGGAGAAAAAATATCTGACAAGGAGATGACCATCATAGTACTAAATGCACTACTTGAGGAGTGGGGTAACTTTACTTCAAGAATTTATGGGAAGAAAGAAGCTACTCCATTCCAGGATCTATGGTCATTACGCAAAAACTGATACTAGGATCAAATGAGAAAAACCAAGCATATGCTGCTATGACAAAGAGAAAAGGATAGTTTTGGAAATTTGGTTCGAAGAAGAAGAAGAAGAACATGGCTAATATTCAATGTTATGGATGTCAAGAATATGTGCATTACAATAGATATTATCCTAAGCTCAAAAGGGACAATAAAAAAAGAAGTATAGAAGAAGCCCATATCACTGAAGAAGTGGAGGAAGCTGAAAAGAAGGATTCCAAGAAAGAGGAAGTAAAAGATTTCTACTATGATTCAGATAGTCTTCCTCACCTAAGTTATTTTCAAGTTTTTGTCTTTAGGTTTTCTGTTGTAAGATACGATAAGTCACTAAGAAATAATGATAGGATGCATCATGGCATCATAGAAGCATTAAAATCAAGAGCTCATGACATCATCATAGAAAATCATGAAAGATAGCTTAAGTCTACGACAGTCACCTATGGAAGGATATAGCTCTTGGTAACCTCATTAGAAGCATACATGGTATTTATGGAAGAAGAAAAAGTCATCTAGTACAAATCTCATGATACATCACTTAAAAGGAAACACATATTGGATGAAGATATTCAAGATCCTCTATTGGAATATTCATCAGAAGGTTCACCAATCAAAAGGAAGAAAGTCTTTCATAAGGAATTCCAACTTGTAGGAATTCATGAAAGGATGGTATGATGTCAAAAGAAGTAAAGTAGATAAAGGAATTGAAGAATTTCAATCAAGGAAGTTTTTGAAGGAATTCTAGATGACCTAAGGGAAAATGGGGTATGTATTCTTGTATTTGATAATGTAAAGTCATGTCACATGGTTGCAGGTAACATGGGTAAATGCTCTACCTCGAGAGCATGATCAAAAGAAAGGTCTCCTCCTTTGAAAGGATGTAGGAAGGCATGGGTCACACATCGACTAGATGAAATCAACATAATATGTCCTCATATGAAATATGAGGCAGTTGACAAAAAATGGAGGGACTCTAATTAGAAGTTCCTGGAAAGAAAATGTGTAAAGAAAGAAAGGAAGAGATCATGAAATATGAAACTGTGGAAGAGGCAATCAACATCCAAGGATCAAAATATTTGACTATGATATCTCCATGAAAGATATGAATACCCTGATGAAGTCTGAAAAAGAAAGAGACCCTTGACAATATATATCTTTTGGAGATGTGTCAATATGTATGTAGGATGTTGATGCTTACATGAATATGTCATGATGAAAGACCATCACATAGGTGATTTTTTTATTTAATGTTCATTTCTTATTTTTGAATAATATTTGGATGGGATTATGCAGGGCTGCCAAGGGAAGAGTTGTGGATGTCTTCCACAACTGATTCCCATGTGGCAGGATGAAATATCCTTAAGGGAACATGGCATGAAGAAGGAATCATGGGAATCATGGCATGAAGAAGGAAGCATGGCATGAAGGAAGACCGGATATGGACTAATGGATCACTTTCCAATGAAAGGAACGATGACATGACTGGCTCATGGATGAAAGTGATGGATGGTCGTTGCCCTACAAAGAAGTCCCAAAAGCATGAAGACTCCTAAATAAAGAAAATAAATTTATGACATCATAAGGAGGATTTCTTCAAGAACTTGGTTGTCCCATCATCTCCACCTAAAGAGTTGTTGTAGGTCCCTAATTAAGAGGGATCCTAGAAACAAATTTCTAAATTGGTAGAAACTTGGAAGAAAATTCCTAAGCCAAGAGGGAGCTTAAGTACATTCCTTCCATAGAAATGAGTACATTCATTCATTGGAATAGGTATATCCTCCCTAATTAAGAGGGAGAGATAGAAAAATCATTCTGGTCTTCACTTGGGAAGATAGAATGGAGCATTGGGTAAGCATCTGGCATCTACTATTTGAGGATGTGTTAGGGCATACAAGATACAAATATTCATAGAGGACTGATATTATTTTAGGACAGGGAATCCAAGATAATAATAGTCTTGGGGAACATACTCTTAGAGAACTCGGGTGGGGTAAGTTCTGAGAGAGACAATGATGAGGGTGTCTATACATCATTGGTCTCACCAGCATTGAACTATAATCTTGTGGAGAGATAGAGTTGTTAGTCAAGGCCTTTCTATGTGACAATGTTGGTTGATATGATGTCATACAAATGGGTTACCAGTCTGACTCTTCTTATGAGAATTCTTCAGATTGAGAATGTCCAAGTACCTTGTATGGATTATGGATACATTCCTAGTTAAGAGGGAGTGTTGAAAAGTGTAACTAGGTTCGGTCTTCATAATTACATTTGTAATTATGATTTTATGTAATTGATGTAAAGAAGAAAATAAATTTATTTTTGTAATGCTTAACTCATGGGTTTCACAAGTAAGGAATTTTATTTTAGTTGAAGCTCCTGTTTTGAGCTATTAGGTTTGGTCATCAAGTCATAAAGTCTACTAAAGTAAATGTCAAGGATTGTAAGAAACATTTGAGCATGTAATTAATTGTAAGAGAAAAATTGTTAACCCTCCAAGACCATGTCACAAACTCCCCTTGAAGTTGGCCTAAGGAAAAATATAGAAAGGCATGTCGGTCGTGTCACAAGGAGAAGTCAACTTATTTTGGATGCACAGACCACTATAAATAGGTCAGCTCAGCCTCACTCAAGGACATAATTTCGGTCAAGTATCAAGACAAGAAAAGGATCATGAAATCACAAGAACAAGCAACCTCATAAACAACAACAAGAAGGAAAGGGAGAGTGAATATTCGTGGGACTATTTTTGGGTTAATCTTCTCGCACATGTGGCAGAAACTAGGGCTTCTTTAGTGGTATCAAATCATTCATTGAAGAAGGCATCAAAAAGGTTTCCAATCCACCTCCCTTGCTAGTCAAGATAACTAAGAGAAGTCTTCAAGTATAGTGAAGGAAGAAAATCATCTCCAAACTCTCTTCCTCACCTCCGACGTGTGAAATTGCAAAAGTAGGGATTGCGGGTCTGTGGAAAGAGAGTGGAATTTCAGGGTAGCTGAGAAGTGCAGTTCATAAAGGTAGTTTGACTTGTGTTGAATTGGGAAAGAATAAGAAGTAATAAAGAATGATATTGTGACTTGGTCTTGGATAGATTGTTGTGTCAAGGGTCTTGGTCTTGGTATTCTTCAAGCGAAGTCTCTATAATAAGAAGAATTTGTTTTGGGTTTTCCTCTCAAGTTGGAGAGGTTTTGGCCCTGGTTGATAGCCTACATTTTGTGTCTCTTGTCTCTTTATTTTTTATGCTATGGTAGTTGTTTGATGAAGAAGAACACTATAATAATATAAGAAAAGAAAAAATCCTAATTTAAAGAAGTAAAAACGATTCACAAGCAGTTATCATTCAAGAGAAATCTCCTAATACCAAAGCCCTAGATTTCTCAACAACTTCACCCTCAACGATTTGTATAAATAAGAGAGACCTCCAACCTCATTTGACACTTCACTCACTCACACAATATTCTCTCTCCTTCTGTGATTGGTTTGTACATCTTATTGGGCACATCTTCTCTCTCACACATGTGGCAAGAAGGAAAAATTTCAGGACAGATTGTGTAATATTCCTAACCCATAATATTCCTCAAACCCCAGCAAAAACTCCAACCAAATATGTGCAAATGATATAATAACCCAGAAGTGATAAAATAATGGTGGAACAACATATAATAATGTAAACCAGAAATATAAGTAGATACACAAGAAATGCAACGAGAAATGCTAAGCCATTTTATTATACTGAGCAATAAATGAGTACAAGAGGTGATTAGATAGATGGCACCTCGACTTGCACAAGGCAAGTGAAGAAATACTCTTAGAATGACAAAAATGGCCTCTCTGCGTGGATGATGTTGTTGTGCTGCTGCTTCTACTAGAAAACAAATGATGATTTGGGGCTACTTCCCTCCTCGGAAAAAGCTGAAACTCTAGATTTAGGCTCTACTCAAGAAACCTAGAAAAACCCAGAAAGATTTCCTGGAATGGCCTCACACTGATTTGTGTCCCAGCTGCTGGGAAACTACCTGCTGTTGTTGCTTCTAGAAATCGAATGAGGATTTGGAGTTGCTCCCCTCCTCAAAAAAGGCTGAAACTCTAGAATCAGATTCTACTCGAAAAATATAGAAAAACCCAGAAAGATTTTCGGAAGTGGTTGACCCATGAAAATCACCCCCTTGGGGTTATGCCCAGTGCCTCAAAGACACTGACGAAATTGCTATTGAAATGTTGATGAAATTGTTGCTGAAATGCTGATGAATCTACTGCTGGAATGCTAATGGAAATACCTTGCCTGAGAAGGCACTCAAAGTCCCCCGGGGCTAAGGGTGAGATCTCCGAACAAAGATAATCAATGCACTAAACAGTGTTGTAGACTAGCTAAACATCCAATGTGCTCTACGTCGAAATGACTATCACAAATGCTCATAACCATAATGATCAAAATGAGGGGGCTCCTTTCTCTTTTATAGCCTTTGCCTCTCCTAATCCCAAGGCTCACCTCCTCCTATGTGATTCCCCTCTTGCCACGTGTTCCTTTCCTCTTGCGTAGTTCCTCCATGTGTCTACGTGAGCTCCATTTCTGTGTCCCCTTTTGGCCCCCCTTGGCTCCCCTTTAAGTCACAACGTTGTGCTACTAGGAAGTGACTTTTTATTCTAAAAGTGAGTTATGTCCCCCTTCCTCACTTTTTATTTACAAATAACTATAGAAGGCAAAAATCAAACAAAATCTAATATTCCAATTAGCCATGGCTAATTAGGAATATTACAGTCTTCCCGAGCAAAATGTTGCTTGTCCACAAGCAACTGAAGTGATGGATGCTGTAAGATCTACTCACTCTCCCAAGTGGCATCCTCATCCGGAAAATTCTTCCACCTCACCAAGAATTCCCAGACCATCCTGCTCCGCAGTTGCCTCTCCCTGGTATCAATGATAGCCTCCGGTTGCAATACCAAATGCCCCTCATCATCCATGGGTGGTAGCTCATCTGTCACTGTCACCTGCTGCCCCAATGCCTTCCTCAGGCATGATACATGAAAAATGTTATGAATCTTGCTGCCTTGGGGCAGCTCGAGCTCATATCCAACTTGTCCAATCATGTGTATCACCCTGTATGGCCCATAAAAGCGGGGCTTGAGCTTCTCAGCCCCCTTTTGCTTCAATGATGACTGTCAGTATGGCTGTAATAATAGGTAGACCATGTCCCCTACCTCGAACTGTCTCTCCACCTGACCCCTGTCGGCATACAGCTTCTGTTGGTTTTGCGTTGTAGCCATGTTATCCTTGAGAGCTCGGAGGATATCCTAACACTCTTGGATCCAAATCTTGGCTCTAGGAGCCTTGCTATCACCAAACATCATGTCAACAAAAGATAAAGGATGATACCCATATAAAGCATATAATGGTGACATACCAATGGACATGTGATGTGAAGTATTGTAGCAGTACTCCCCCAGATGCAGCCACTTCAACCATGCTCGTTGTTGCCCATTGACATAGTTACACAAGTAGCCCTCCAGCCACTTGTTAACTATCTCTATCTGCCCATCCGTCTATGGGTGATAAGTGGTACTTGGTGTCAACTCCGTTCCCACCAACCGGAAAAGCTCCTGGCAAAACCCGCCCATGAAACAGTTGTCCCTGTCATTGACGATGGTCTTAGGAAGATCGTGTAGCCTGAATATCTCTCTGAAGAACAGCTCGGCCACCTGTGCTGATGTATAGTGTGCGGATATGGCAAAAAAATGTGCATACTTTGTCAGTCGATCAATGACGACAAAGATACAATCCTTGCCCTATACCATGGGAAACCCTGTGATGAAGTCCATCAAAATACACTCCCATGTCCCCTCCAGAATGGGAAGAGGTTGCAATAAACCTGCGGGATGGCTCATCTCTCCCTTGTTCCTCTGGAAAACATCACACTCCCGAATGTGTTGGAGTACATCCTCCTTGAGGCCCTTCTATGAGAACCTCTCTCTAATGGCCCTGTAGGTTTTGGTAAACCCTTGATGTCCTACCAAAGGTGAATCATGTGATGCTTGGAGTATCTTCTTCTTAAGCTGAGACCCCTTAGTCAAGAAGATCTGGTCCCTGTAATAGATGATCTCATCGACCACGCTGTACCTTTCATCTGTCACCTGACCATCCAGAAATGCAAACTTGTCCTTGGAGTACTCTACTAAGAGTCCAGCCCTCCAATCTATATCCAAGCTCATAAGAGACAACGTGGCTGGTCTACATGAAAGGGCATCTGCCACCACGTTGTTCTTACCCTTGGCATACTCAATGTCAAAGTCATGTGCTTGGATCTTATTGATCCACTTCTGCTGCCTCTCCTATAGCTGCTTCTGCTCCAAAAAGAACTTGAGGTTGTTGTGATTAGTCCTCACCCTGTAGCTAAACAAAATCTCTGAATGAGAGGGCTTCCCTAAACTCCTGCCCATAGGCCTGGTACTCTGCAAAATAATCACCCATATGCCCGAGCTCTGCCTCCTGTTGGGTTGCGGCCCCCATGTCTACTCCTAAGAAGGTGGGCATGGTAGAGCGTGTAGGGGCATGTGAGGCCCCATGTTGCGCAGTATCACGTTGCTCTGACAAGTGATGGGATGCACCTAATCCCTCACCGATCTTAAAAACTCATGGGCTCTCTCATTGTCTAGCCTCTACTGCCGTGAATCTCTGCCCCATCACCTCAATCTGCCTCGACAGATCCTGCATTGGTTTGAGGAGCATATCCACAAATCTCTTCCCATCATCATCTGCCATCGGATCCTCCTACTCTGTGTCCACCACAGGCTCCTCCTGTTCTACGTCCACCACCGGAACACAGTCTCCCTCTCCTTAGGTATTCTCCAACCTATGCTCAATGTCTCTGTACCTTTGACCTCTATAACAGATATAGGGTTTTTCCCTTGGTGTCATAGATTGCTAGCTCCATAGGCTGAGCTAGATCTATGCGCTGATACCACTGTAATATTCCTAACCCAAAATATTCCTCAAACCCCAGCAAAAACTCCAACCAAATATGTGCAAATGATATAATAACCCAGAAGTGATAAAATAACAGTGGAACAACATATAATAATGTAAAACGCGGAAATATAAGCAAATACACAAGAAATGCAACGAGAAATGCTAAGCCATTTTATTATACTGAGCAATAAATGAGTACAAGAGGTGATTAGACAGATGGCACCTCGACTTGCACAAGGCAAGTGAAGAAATACTCTCCGAATGACAAGAATGGCCTCTCTGCGTGGATGCTGCTTCTACTAGAAAACAAATGATGATTCGGGACTGTTCCCCTCCTCAGAAAAAGTTGAAACTCTAGATTTGGGCTCTACTCAAGAAACCTAGAAAGCTTTCCTGGAATGGCCTCACACTGATATGCATCCCAGTTGTTGGGAAACTGTCATGCTGTTGTTGTTGCTGGAAATCGAATGAGGATTTGGGGCTGCTCCCCTCCTCAGAAAAGGCTGAAACTCTAGAATCGGATTCTACTCAAAAAACCTAGAAAAACCCAAAAAGCTTTTCTAAAATGGCCGACCCCCGAAAGTCACCCCCTTGGGGTTCTGCACAGTTCCTCAAAGACGCTGACGAAACTGCTGCTCAAATGCTGATGAAACTACTACTGAAATGCTAATGAATCTACTGCTATAATGCCAATGGAAATACCTTGCTCGAGCAGGCACTCGAAGTCCCCCGGGGCTAAGGGTGAGATCTTCGAATGGAGACACTCAATGCACTAAACAATGTTGCACACTAGCTAAACAGCTAGTGTGCTCTAAGTTGAAATGACTATCACAAATGCTCATAACCAGAATGATCAAAATGAGGGGGCTCCTTTCTCTTTTATAGCCTTTTCCTCTCTTAATCCCAAGGCTCACCTCCTCTTGTGTGATTCCCCTCTTGCCACGTGTTCCTTTCCTCCTGCGCAATTCCTCCATGTGTTTGCGTGGGATTCATTTCTGCGTCCCCTTTTGGCCCCCCTTGGCTCCCCTTTAAGTCACAACGTTGTGCTACTAGGAAGTGACTTTTTATTATAAAAGTGAGTTACATCCCCCTTCCTCACTTTTTATTTACAAATAACTATAGAAGGCAAAAATCAAACAAAATCTAATATTCCAATTAGCCATGGCTAATTAGGAATATTACAGATTGGACGGCCGAAATTTCATAATTTTGTTGCAAGTTTGACCAGCGTTGACTAGGCACTTTGACCAACAATTTGACTGCATTTTTGGGTCAAAATTTTAGTTTTAAATAGTTGCATATACTGGCACAAAAACCGAGATATTCTAGGTACATTGACCAAGGCTGACCGCAGGGCTAACCACAGGGTTAACCACAGAGTTGAAGTGCAAAATTTGACAAGGTTTGACCATTGTTTTCAGGACTATTTTGGGTTGACTTTGACCACCTCTGAAGGTCGAGTTTGATTGCATTTGACCAAGCTCTAAAGAGGATGTTTCGCTATTGCGTTGTGTTGAAGAATCTAGGGCAATTATATTTAATGTGATTCTTCTTAGCTTGATAACTATTTGTGAGGTGTTTTAACTTTACTTCTTAGCATAATTTTCACTTGTTGTTATTATTAGAGTGTGTCTTCTTCAACAAATAGCTACCAAAACAAAGAGAAAAGAACACAAGATGTTGGCTTTCTACCAGGGCCAAAACCTCTCCCTCTTCGAGCGAAAAACCTGCACAAAATTCTTCTTATAGCGATTCCAATTAACGAATACCAAGACCATGATCAAGACAACAATACTCTTATTTTTCACTGTTGAGATCATCATCACTGATGCTTCATCGTTAATCCATATTTACTTAGATCATTGTTGCACATTGAGATCATTTATATCACAATTACTGTTACATCATTATTGCACCTTGATGCACTACCATGGAGATCTTCATTACTGTTGTGCCCTCATCGAGATATTCTCCACAACAAAGATATATGAGATATATAATAGAGTTGTACTTAGATTCACCGAGACAGAGTGTCACTTTAGGATCTTTCTCTTCACACATATGCCAAAATAGTGAGGTTGCTTCATTGTGTTAGTAGGCCGAGACTGTAAGCATTATTGAGGCCTTCATTACTACTTGCAACACCGAGATGATGACTGATTTCCTTGCACTGAGATCATGATTGTAGACATGTTGAGATTGCCACCAATGAGGAGTATTAGACTGCAATTTTTCTCACTCTAATAGCCCATGAAATTATAGAGGTGTCAAAGAACCCTCCTGTAGCCTATCTGAAGTTTGTACTAATTTGATATTACAGTAATGTTTGAGTTTTGTGTCTCTATTTTGCGCGGTCCTTGATGGGGTATTTATAGTGGTTAGTCTCCCAAAAATAATCCAACATGTCACAGTGAAAGGATGTGTTTATTATTTGAGAAGACTTCTCATTAATATATATTTTGAGGCCGACATAGTTGCTCTTCTTCATCATTTAGCTTGCAAACTTCTTATTGTGCTTGTCTTGGAGGATTGTGCTTGTCTTGGAGAGTTGTTTAGACTTTGTACACATTACACATGAAATTTACTCTTTGACATCCTAAGGCTCTCAATGGGAGCCTCTAAATAAATAGACCCCTTGCTCATGAAACCCATGCAACAAGGAATAATAAATTCATTTTACAAAAATCATAATTACAATGTCATGAAGACCGAACCTAGTTACACTTTCTTTAACACTCCCTCTTAACTAGGGAGGTATTCATGATGGTACTTGGTCATTCTCAATCTAAATAATTTCTCATAAGAAGAATTGGATTGGTAACCCATGTTTATAGCATCATAGTAACTGACATTATTTCCACAACAAGGCCTTGATCGACAACTCTATCTCTCATCAAACCAGAGCACAATGTTGGCAAGACCAATGATTATAGATACCTTCACCATTGTCTCTCAAGGTACATACCCACCTGGGTGTTCACTGAGTATGACCTTCTAGGAATATTCTTATCTTGGGTTCCCAACCCTCAAAAAATATCGGTCCTCTTGCCTACTCTTGTCTTGGATTCCCTACACATCCTCAAAGAGAATCAAATTCCAGATGATTACTCAATCCTCCATTATTTCTTCCAAAGTGAAGACAATAATGTTGTGTCTATCTCTCCCTCTCAACTAGGGAGGATATCATGTGTCTTCATTTCTCTTCATGGACTTCACCTAGACTTACGGTTGTTAGTCTTGATCTAGTGCATGACACGTGAAATAGAAAAACACAATTGTCACTCCTTTTTAATCAAGGTTGATCCAATCCAAGCTCCCTCTTGATCAGGGACCTGCCAGAGCTCCCTCTTAGCTAGTGAATCTTCTATACATCAACAAATTCTTTCTTCGTGGGTCCTTCAGCTACTTGATCAACTTCTCTCCTTGATGTCATGAAAATCAGTTGAGCTTCTTCCTTGTAGGGCAACAACCATCGATCACTTCCTCCTTAGTTCATTGTGTCATTCATTTCTTCATGGAAATTGGCCTTCTTCATATCTAGAACCTTCGTTATATGACTACTTCTGTCTCATCTTGCTTCTTCCATCCACCACATGAATGCTAGTTGTACTTGTATTTACAACTCTTGTTCGAGTATCCCTACATTATCCAGATATTATTCAATAAATCAAAACATCATATTAAATTAAATCATACCTTAAGACATGGCTCTTCATCATGACATCTTCTTGACATAGGTATCATCATCCTGCACACATATTGACACATCTCCCAAAGATATCCATTTTCAAGGATCTTCATATCTTTCCAGGGGATCTCCTGGTCAAATCTTCTTGGTCTTTTGGATGTTAATTGCCTTCATCATGGTTGCATATATCATGTTCTCTTCCTTCCTCACACATTCCATCCCCAATATCTTTCAATCAGAGTTTCTTCATTGTAGTCAATCACCTCATACTTCATACAAGGACATATTATGTTGATTTCATCTAGTGCGACTTATGCCTTCCCGCATCCTTTCAGAAGAGGAGATCCTTTTTCTCTTGATCATGCTTCTTAAGATAGAAGAAATGATCCATGTTACCTGCAACAATATGACATGAAATTATAATATTAAACACAAGCTTACATACCTTATTTTACCTTCAGGTCATCGAGGCTTCTTCCAGCAACTTCCTTGATTGAAAATATCTTCAATCCCTTGATCTACTTCATGTCATCATATCATCATCTCATGGATTTCATAAGTTGGAGCTCAATTTGAAACACTTGCTTCCTCTCTAGATTAGTGAATCTTACGATGAGGATTCCATCAAAGAATTTTGATGATCTTGTATATCCCCAACTGAAAGATGTTTCCTTTTTGACTTGATGTATGATGAGCCTTTTCTTAGATGACTCCGTCCTTTATTTCAATGTACACTAAGGTTCCCAAGAGCTATATCCTACATGTTTGTCTGCCATGGATTTTGTCCTTTATGATTCCCGTGGTGATGTCACGAGTTCTTGTTTCTAATGCTTCCATGATGCCATGATGCATCTTATTATCATTGTCATATCTTATAAGAAAATATTTAGGAGCTCATGATAGGACCCTTTTATGAGGGAGACTATTTTACTCATAGGAGAGATTTGTTACTCCCTCTTTCCTTGGCCCTTTTCTTCAGCTTCCTCCATCTTTCAGTGATATGAGCTTACAAAATCTTTATATAGCATTAAATATTAGCTATACTTATTATGTATTGCTTGAGGACCAATCTTTCCTTTCCTTTCTGCACATGGTTGAGTTATTTTAACCTTCAATATTTTTGTCATCAACTTGTCCTTCATTATCTAGCATAGAGACAACAAGTTGTTGAATGAGGTAACCTTCTTGTTCATGGATATTTTTTACCTTGCCTATCAGATACAATGATCATGATTATCTTCCTTCCTAGATATTGTAGATGGAATCTTATGAAGATATCCTACATCTCTTGATACCCTTTTACTTTCATGAAGATCAGATTCCATGTGACCTTCTTCATTGCACCTTCTGGGAGTGAGTTTTTCTTTGATGTCTCCAATATTGCTATATAAGGGGATCTTTCATAAGTATCCCTTTCCATGAATTCATAGGAGACCTTTTGATTACTTCACCAACTTAGAGGACTATTTCTATCCTCCTTATTCATGCAAGGAATCTTGATGACCCATCCAACCTATAGATATCCTTGCAATCATGAAGTCATTTAACCAAATGTATAGATTGAAAAGATACTTACTTGTCATGTGAAGATGAAATCTTCACCTTGATTTCTTTGATGTTGGTTGAAGAAGATGTATGATGGCTTCTTCTTAGATGATGTTCTTTCAAATGAGAAAGTATTTTCTTAATATGCTTTTAGGGCAAGGAGATGATCCTTGGTTGATTTCATAAACTTGGAGATGACAATGCCTTCAATATGCTTTTCCTTCTTTTGTAGATCAGGACTGCTTCATGGTGTCAACCTGTTCCAATATGACGTGATCTTTTATTTTGAGGTCCTTTGAGTTACCTTGCTTTGTAGACAACTTTGATGAGGGCCTTGGTGGACGTTTGATGATGGTGATGTGAAGACACAAGTCCTTGATGTGAAGTTACCTTGTTGTTGTAGGCTGATTATTGATTGTTGGTGTAGACTATTATTGTAGACTAATCCTTCAATCTTGACAAAGCTCTTCAACCTTGCATTGATGCCCTTCTTGAAGATTGATCCGTGTATGTCTCTTTTGCCCTTCTGTTCACTTCAGCACCTTAGCTTTGATACCATGTTGAAGAATGTAGAGCAATTAGACTTAATGTGATTATTCTTAGCTTTATAACTATTTGTGAGGTGTTTTAGCTTTACTTCTTAGCATAAGCTTCACTTCTTATTATTATTAGAATGTGTCTTCTTCAACAAATAGATACCAAAACAAAGAGACAAGAACACAAGATGTTGGCTTTCTGTCATAGCCAAAACCTCTCCCTATTGGAGAGAAAAACCCACACAAAATTATTCTTATAGAGATTCTAATTGATGAATACCAAGACCATAACCCTTGACCTATCATGCCACTCCAAGACCAAGGCAAAAATCCTCTTCTTTGTCACTACTGAGATCATCATCACTGTTGCTTCATCATTGATCCATATTTACTTAGATCATTGTTGTACATTGAGATCATCTTTATCACCATTATTGTTACATCATTATTGCACCTTGCTTCACTACCAAGAAGATCTTCATCATTGTTGTTTCCTCACCGAGATCTTGTCCACGACAAAGAGATCTGAGATATATAATAGAGTTGCACTTAGATTCACCAAGACAGAGTGTCACTTCAGGATCTTTCTCTTCACACATATGCCAAAATAGTGAGTTTTCTTCACTGTGTTAGTAGGATGAGACTGTAACCATTATTGAGGCCTTCATTGCTACTTGCAACACCGAGATGATGACTGCTTTCCTTGCATCGAGATCATGATTGTAGACATGTTGATATTGCCACCACAGAGGAGTATTAAACTGCAATAGCCCACGAAATTGCAGAGGCATCCAAGAACAATCATGCACCCTATCTGAAGTTTTTACTTATCCGAGATTACATCAATGTCCGAGTTCTGTGTCTCTATTCTGTGCAATCCTTGACGGGATATTTATAGTGGTTAGTCTCCCAAAAATAAGTTGACATGTCACAATGAGAGGATGTTTCTATTATTCGAGTTGACTTGTCATTAATAAATATTTTAAGGCTGACATAGCTGCTCTTCATTGTTTAGCTTGCAGAATTCTTCTTTTGCTTGTCTTGGAGGATTGTGCTTGCATTGGAGGGTTGTTTAGACTTTGTACACATTACACACGACGTTGACTCTTTGACATCCTAAGGCTCTCAATGGAAGCCACTAAATAAATAGACCTCTTGATCATGAAACCCATGCAACAAGGAATAATAAATTCATTTTACAAAAATCATAATTACAATGTCATGAAGACCGAACCTAGTTACAATTTCTTCAACACGTTGAACATCTTTGACTTTCTAGTTAGGGAAGAATTTGGTTCTTGTTGACTGCAGATTGATAGGGTTGTTTTGACTTTGATTTGGCAAGTCAATATTGACTTTTGTACTCTCTCTCTCTCTCTCTCTCTCTCTCTCTCTCTCTCTCTCTATTGAACATTTGATATAATAATAAGAAGAATTGATCAAAGGGTTTTTCCCTGGCATCCACCAAATTTGTTATTCTCTTGTCTTTTGCATTTCATTGTTGATGTTTTATCTATAGTTATTGTCAATGTGATTTATGGTTAATGTTATTGTTATTGGAAAACTAAATTGGAAATTGTCATTGGGTTACTAAAGGACATTGAAGTAATTATGCTAAGCATAGAACATACCATTGTTAACTAAAATTGACATGATACCAGAGCCCAGGTGAAGACAAATCCCAAGCAAGAGACAAGAAAGCAAGAGAGATTTATTGGACAATTTTCAATGGCTTATACATATTACCTCAAGACTGAGGACAAGCTCAATGAAAAATCTAACTATCATGAATGGAAGATGATGTTGGACCTGGCTTTGGAGGAGCTTGAAGTATTGGACTATGTGCAGGGAAAGTAGTGGAGCCTCCTTCAAATGCACCGGTTGTTGTTAAGACGAAGTATAGAAAAGGTGAGCTCAACGCAAAGAAAATTTTGATTGACTCTATTCAAAAGCAGTTGGTTGCCTATATTTCTGATGTAGGAACTTCTAAGGAGATATATGATAAGCTAGTTTGGATGTTCAAAGTGAACAATGCAAATAAAATCCTCTTTCTCAAAAACAAGTTGAAGGATGTCAAGATGGATAAAGGGGAATCTATGCAATCCTACTTCGTGAGGATATCGCAAATCAAGAATGACTTGCTACCTATTGGAGAATTTATTTTTGACAGGTAACTCTCTCTCATTGCTCTTAGAGGTCTTCCAAGACCATGGGATGTATTTTTCACCACCATTCGTAACAATGATAGGATATCTAGTTTCGATGAGTTATTGGCTAGAGGCACTCGAGAGGAGACTAGGATGATGGAGAGAGACAAGCCCTCAAATGGAAATGAACCTACTGCGTTCTCTGCTCATGCAAAGAGGAAGAATAATGTTGGTCCAAGAAGACAGGTTCAAGGATTCAAGAAGGGATTCAAAGAAGGCAGAAAAGGAAGGTGCTACAATTGAAACAAGTTCAATCACTATACTAAAGGATGCCCTCACAAGAAGAATTTTCCAAGGGATGATGCAACAACAACCACAAAAATTTCAAAAGCAATGGCAATCAAAGGAACAACAGGTTCAAGAACATAGGGAGGAGAAATGCTTCTATTGCTCGAAATGCAAATGGTCGACCTCCAAAAAGGACGAGAAATACCAGGTATGATGAAAGTAATGTTGTAGAAAAACAAGATGAATTTTATCTAATCTCCGCTCTATCTATTGCCTCCCCTATAGATACTTCGGAAGATTGGTTGATTGATAGTGGAGCCTCAAGACACTTCGTTGGGTATAAGGAGGCCCTCTCAAATTTGGTTGAAAATAAGACTAATTTGAAGATCATACTTAGAGATAATGCCATCTACCCTGTGAAAGGGATAGGTATTGTCACTCTTCACTTGAATCAAGGTCAAACCATTCATCTACAAGAAGTGTTGTATGTGCTTGATTTGAAGAAGAACTTGGTGTCTATTTATGCGATGGAAGATAAAGGCTTCAAGGTAGAGTTCATTGATGGAAAGGTATGCATTTGGCAAAGAAACCCTAAATATGCATTCACTCTTGGATTTACGGTTGATGGTCTCTATCAAGTTGGAGGAATTTCTTTTGGAGCTTTGGTCGGTGATACTTCTCTTCAATTTGAGCTATGGCACTGGAGGTTCACCCAGTTACATTACAAAGCCTTACCTAGGGTAAGGAAGATGGTCACAGGTATGCCCGAGTTTAATATGAACCATAAAGGTGTTTTTCAAAGTTGTGCAACTGGGAAACTTTCAAAGGGGTGATTCCCTTCTAGTGAAAGAAATACCATTGGTATTCTCCAATTGGTCCACTCTTACATGTCTGGTATGTTACCCGTAACATCATTGGGACAATACCTATATTATGCAATATTTGTTGATTACTTCTCATGCAAAACATGGATCTATTTCTTGAATAAGAAAGATGAAGTGTTCAAATGGTTTCGTTCTTTCAAAGCATTGGTGGAAAATCAAACAGGGTAGAAGAACGAGATATTGAAGACAAACAATGGAACCAAATATGAATCAAATGAATTCAATGACTTTTGCAAAGAGGCTGGCATCAAGAGGGAGACAATTTTTCCGTGTACTCCCGAGCAAAATGGAGTTTTTGAAAGGAAGAATCAAACAATCATGTAAGCCACCTGTGCCATGCTTCATGATTAAGGTCTACCAAATTTCATATGAGGAGAAGCTGCAAACACTCCCGTGTATGTTCAAAATAGGAGTCGGCATCAAGCATTGGTTTTCAAGACACCCAAGGAGGTCTTCACTGGTAAAAAAACCTGGCCTTTCTAATTTTAGAATATTTGGCTTTCCCATGTATTTTCATGTGCCTAAAGAAAAAAGAAACAAGTTGGAATCATCTGGGAAGAAGGGTATATTCATTGGTTACAGTGAAAAATAAAAGGCGTATAAAATCTATGTGCCTAGTCAAAGAGATGTGGAAGTGATTCCTGATGTCACCTTTGATGAAGATACTACCCTTGGAAGAATTGTAGATCTTCCCATTCCAAGGAAAGAGAATGATGATGTTGTGGAAAAACAAAATGAACCTCCGACAAATTAGCCTATGCCCAATGTTGATGGTCTAATGGATCCTATTGATCCACCTCCTGGTGATCCCTCTACCTCAAGGAAACAATCACTATGGCTCAAAGATACTCTCGAATATTTTTAAAGACATACTACTCCAAGAGGGACATTTCACGAAAGTAAGAAGTCGAACAAATATCAAGGGTACTTGGTTGCTATGAGTAGTATCGTTCAAGTTGAACCATGCACGTTCGAAGAAGTTGTAAAGCACTAAGTATGGAAGGATGCGATGAATGAGGAATATGAATCGATCATGAAGAATGATGTCTTGGGCGTGGTGCCTAGACCCAAGGACAAGTTCATAGTCACCACAAAATGGCTTTACAAAATCAAACATGGAGTTGATGGGAGTACTAAAAAATACAAGGTCGGGTTCATAGCTCGTGGCTCCTCTCAAAAGTAAGTAGTGGACTGTGAAAAGATATTTGCACTATTTTCCCGATATACCATTGTTTGATCTATTATTTCTCTAGCTTCCACTCAAGGATGGAGCCTACATCAAATGGATGTTAAGACTACTTTCTTGCATGGATCGCTTAAGGAGGAAGTCTACTTGGAACAACCTCAGGGGTTCGAAGTATAAGATCAAAGGACATGTGTATGCAAGTTGAAGAAATCCCTCTACGGGTTATATCAAGCCCCTAGGGCTTGGTATAAGAGGATTGATAATTATCTTATGAAGTTGGGATTTACAAGGAGCTATGTTGATAAAAAACTATACTTCAAGGTTGAAAAGGACATGCCTCTCATTTTGGTCCTTTATGTAGATGATCTCTTTCTGACTGGTGCAGATCCTCTCATTTATCAATGAAAGAGGAAGTTGACTTCTGAGTTCGAGATGAAGGACCTAGGACTGATGCACTATTTCTTAGGCTTGGAGGTCCGGCAAAAGCCAGGCGAGATTTTCCTTTCTCAAGGAAAATACATTGTGACGCTTCTAGAGAGATGTGGAATGATGGATTGCAAGTATGTGTCTACTCCCATGGAACTCAACTTCAAGAAGCTATGTGGAAGTGTTGTTAGGCCCAAATTGGCCAACCCTTTCGAGTATTGAAAATTGTGGGGTCCCTAATGTTATTGGTAAACTCTCGTTCGGACATATGCTTCATTGTGAATACGTTGATTCAATTTATGGTTGAGCCTCATCACATACATTGGATTGCTGCTAAGAATCTCTTAAGGTATCTTCGTGGCACAATCAACTATGGGTTGAGATACATTGCCATAAATTTAAGGGTACGTGGATATACTGGTGTTGACTGGGCTGGTAGTGTGGTGGATTGAAAGAGCACATCATGATGTTGCTTCTCATTGGGATCTGCTTTGAATTCTTGGATGAGTAAGAAGTAGAAATCAGTTTCTCTAAGCACCACCGAGGTTGAACACATTGCAGCTAGTATGGCCTGTTGTGAAGCTATTTGGTTGAGGAAGCTCTTCAGTGAACTATTTGAGCACATGTTGGATATGACTGTGGTCTAATACGACAGCTAAAGTGGGATTCTCCTTTCAGAGAATTATGTGTTCCACGAGCGCTCCAAGCACATTGATATCAGGTACCACTTTATCTAGGATACGGTAAAATGGGGAGAAATAGGGCTCCAACACATCAGGACCGATGAGAAGGTTGCTGACATCCTCACAAATCCCTTGGAGAAGGTCAAATTGTTAGCCTTTCGAGAGAGGCTTGGATTCATGGAAGGACCCTCCCATGAGGGTCCCGATTGAGTTGAACATTGTGCTCTGGGAGTTCCTGGGGGCTTGGGGTACTTCTTGGAGCTATGATAAACCATAGGGTGACTAGTTCACTTTCCCCTATAGGTTTGTTGCGTACAGGGTGTCTGGTTCACCTTCCCCTGTGATACCCCATGATGATTGACATGTGTGTAAGGTGAGTGCTTCACCTTCCCTTATGATTGGTGGTATATGCATAAGATGAGTGGTTCACTTTCTCCTATGGCATATGAGCAGGATGAGTGGTTCACCTTCTCCCTAGCATACATCCTACCCATGTAGTCCGGGACTCATGGGAGGTACCTCTCATCTGGCCAATGATTTGGGAAAAGTGGATAGGGACCATAACACTATAGATGGACACATTGTGTATTGTTGTACTCCCTATGTCTGGGATGCATAACATTCAACAACTTGATCTGGGATCAAGTCATATTGGGTTTCTACCCTTGGAATGACTTTTGTTAATGGAGAGGGGTAAGCCCTTGTGACTCACTCTTGATCGATTCTTCTTCATTATCTATATCAATGTTTAGTAGTGTAGAGATGAGATACGTATATGGGACATGATGACATGATGGCATGATGATGGATGATGATGGATGGATTGGCAGGTGGAATTCTCCCTAGTTGAGGGGGAGTGTTAAAATTGGAAACTAGGGCCAAATTTCACTTTGGATGGCTCATTTTATGGAGATGATGATTGAATTGAATTCATATTTTCAAGAGGACCAAAATTGACCTAAATATCATCAAATTTGGATAAGAAAAAATGTGTTTTTGAATTTATGCCCACATATGTGCAAACTGTCAAGGTCAGCCACATCAACATGTAGGCTCATGAAGCCCAAGAGACATGCCACTTTTCCCTCAACGATTTGTATAAATAAGAGAAATCACTAACCTCATTTGGAACTTCACTCACTCACATGATCTTCTGTATCCTTCTTTGATTGGTTTGTATAACTTATTGGCCACATATTCTCTCTCACATGTGTGGTAAGAAGGATGAATTTCGGGATAGATTGCAGGGACGAAATTTTAGACCTATGTTGCAAGTTTGACCAGCATTGAGCAGGCACTTTGATCAACAATTTGACTGCATTTTTGGGTCAAAATTTCGGTTTCAGAGAGATGAATCTACTGGCACAAGAACCAATATATTCTGGGCACATTGAAAGAGGCTGACCACAGGGTTGATGCAGAGTTGACTACAGACTTGAAGTGCAGAATTTGACCATGTTTAACTGTTGTTTTCGACACTGTTTTGGGCTAACTTTGACCACTTATGAAGGCCAAGTTTGACTACCTTTGACTGAGCTCCAAAGAGGATGTTTTTTTGTTGTGTTGATCATCTTTGAATTCCTAGTTAGGGCCGAATTTTAATGTTTTTGACTACAAATTTGACAGGGTTGTTTTGACTTTGATTTGATAAGTCAGTTTTTACTTTTGTAATCTCTCTCTCTCTCTCTATCTCTCCTAAATATTTGATATCATAATAAGAAGAATTGATCAAAGGGTTTTTCCCATCTTGGGGTTTTTCCCTACCATCCGCAAAATCTGGTGTTCTCTTGTATTGACTTGTCTTCTGCATTTTATTGTTCATGTTCTTTCTACAGGAACTGTCAATGTGATTTATGGTTAACGTGATTTTTATTGGAAATTAAATTGGGAATCGTCATTAGGCTATTAAAGGACATTGAAGTAGTTTTGTTAAGCATAGAACATACCATTGTTAACTAAAATTAACAAATACACCTTGAAGGAGCTTGTTGCCTTCTGCAAGCAGGTTGGGATTAAGAGGGAGCTAATTGTCCCCTATAATCCACAATAGATTGTTGTAGCAGAATGAAAGAATAAGTCCATTGAAGAATTTGTCAAGGTCATGATGCAATATTTGGACCTTCCATTATTCTTATGGGGGGGAGCATCACAGAAAGTTGCGAACATTCAAAATAGAAGTCGTCATAAAGTTTTGGACAGTACGACTCCTAAAGAAGCTTTCTCTATAAGGAAGCCAGAGGTTGGTCACATAGGTATCTTTGGTTGTCCTGTATGCATTCATGTTCTTAAGTATAAGAGGAATGACCTTGAGCCTTGAGTAAAGAAAGACATATTTTTTGGATACAACGAATCATCGAAGGCTTACAGAGTATACATTCTAGAGCAGCGATAGATTGACGTCAACTAAGATGTCACCTTCGATGAAAAAGTGGCATATTGGAAGTCTAAGGAAGTATATGTAGATTCATTGGATGAAGTGAAGTAGGAGGCCTTAGGGGAGGATAATTTGAGTTCTATAGAATGTACCGGAAGGCCAAAAGGACCTTAAGATCCAGCAAAACCAATCATAATTCCAAAGATCAAGAAGAGACCATCTTGGCTTAAATCCACATTAGAAGAGGAAAAAGGACATGCAGTTCTTGATGGCTCATCTAAAGAGGTCAAGAAACCTGAGGGGTTCTTAAGATATGAAAATATCATGACAAAACTCATTAGTGAAGGAAATTCCACATATGAAGAAGCAGCTAGCCAACAGGTATTGAAGGAAGCAATGAATGAAGAGTACCAATCGATCATGAAGAATGATGTCTAGGAGATTTTGCCAAGGCCTGGAGAGAAGTCAATGGTGACTTCCAAGTGGATATACAAGATTAAGCATGTTGCATATGGTAGTATTGACAAATACAAGGTGCGGTTTGTGGCTAGAGGGTTCTCCTAGAAAGAGGGAGAAGAATATGATGAGACCTTTGCTCCATTTGTCAGGTACACCTCAATTAGATCCATCATTTCTCTTGTTGCTTCGTTGGGATGGAAATTACACCAGATGGATGTGAAGTCAATGGTGTGATTGAGGAAGAGGTGTACATAGAGCAACCTCAAGGTTTTGAGGTATTTGGAAAGGAATCTCATGTTTGTAGGTTGAAGAAGGCCTTGTATGGACTCAAGAAATCTCCAAGAGCTTAGTATGCTCATATTAATAGTTATCTAATGACAATGGGGTTTACCAAGAGCAAAGAAAATACAAACCTTTACTTCAAGGTTGTGAAGAATGCACTTGTGATCTTATTATTATATGTTGATGACTTGTTTCTGACAGGTGTCGATCCTCTTTTCATTCAGTGCAAGAAGAAATTGGATTTGATATGAAGAATCTTGGGTTGATGAACTATTACTTGGGATTAGAAGTATGGAAGAAACCTAGCGAAGTATTCCTTGGTCAAGGAAAGTATGTGTTAGAGATCCTTCAGAGATTTGGAATGATGGATTGCAAATCCATGGTGACTTCCATGGTGGCTTACTTGAATAAGTTAATATGCTTCGACTCCAGATTAGTAGATTCATCTATGTACCAGCGACTGATTGTTTCGTTGATGTATTTGGTTAACTCAAGGCTGGACATATGATTTGTTTTTAACACATTGAGCCAATTCCAGGTTGAATTGAGACATGAGCATTAGATTGTAGCAAAGCACATTTTGATATATTTGTGTGGTACAGTGAATTATGGCTTGAGATTTGTTGCAAACAAGAATGTATAGCTTCAGGGTTATATGGATCTTGATTGGATAGGAAGTGTTGAAGAAAGGAAGAGTACCTTGGGAGTATGCTTTAGTTTGGGATCCACTATGATATCATGGATGAGCAGGAAGTACAGGTTGATTGCACTCATGACTTCTTAAACAGATTACATGACAACAAATGGAGCTTGCACTGAAGCAGTATGGCTCCGAAATTTTTTTGCAGGAATGTTCGGTCAAGAGTTGGAACCAATGGTGATACCCTACGATAATCAAAGTTATGTGAAGATTTCAGAGAATCTTGTGTCCCATGACAGGTCGAAACATATTGAGATTAAGTACCACTACATACATGATATGGTGCAGAGAAGAGCAATGGGGTTTGAGTACATCTCCACCGATTAGAAGATAGTTGATGTTTTGACAAAGTCGTTATCGAACTACAAGTTAGTGTACTTCAAAGACAAGTTGGGGCTCATGGATAATACCCTCATTGAGAGGGAGTGTTGCTATGTCTGCAACATAGATGGACATTCTCCCTAGAATGGGTCCAAGAGACTCGAAGGGCTTAATAGGCAGTGTTGAGTGAGTGTCTCTTGGAGGAGGACCATGAGCACACACCAGGAACGTGGAGTGGGGTCTTGGACCTTGATCACACACTTGGCATGGTGGAGTGAAGTCTTTTATCATCTGGACCCTGATCACACACTGAGAAGGGTGGAGTGAGGTCTTAGACCTTGATCACACACTGGGTAGGGTGGAGTGAGGTCTTGGCCCAAAGTGCTCACCAGGAAAGGTTAGTGAGTGCTTGCAAGTTGAGGGTCCCAACATTTTGGCCTAGGTAGAGGCCATGGGATTTGAGGACCAATTGCTTTAAAGGAGTGGGTCTTGATATTTTCATGACATTTCCATGGGTTTGGTACTACCCCGGATATGGCCACTAGCAGATGTTCATGATAGATGATGATGCTGGTAATGATGGATAACCTTTTATTTAGAGAAATTTTTCCAATTTGAGAACACCTATGACAATGATTATGTACACCTCCCTAGTTAAGAGGAATTGTTGAATTTGTAACTATGGTAAATATTCATAAAGTACATTTTGTAACTTTATGTAATTGCATTTATCATTATAAAGCATATTTATAAATGTTTGAGTCAAAGGAAAATTTATTTTGAGTCAAAGTCCCATTGTGACTTTTAAAGATGAAAATTTGAATTTTTGAAATGCAAATTTTGGCTACAAAAGTGACTAGTTGGATTCCCTCTAAGTCAAGTCAGCCCTAGCCAAGAGACACGTCCATTCACCCAAGACAGACTACTATATAAAGTCATCTTGACCTCCTCCATTTGACATTCACATTCTCTCACAGAACATAGTTTTTGGGCAAGCAAGCAAAGGACAAGAAGGACGAAGTAGGAAGAAGGAGGCTGAAATATCTCTTTTCTCTCTCTTGCAACTCGCACATGTGGATTAGTCTCTCTCTATGGATCACATTTTTATGTGGAATTTGTTGCAGAGGGTCGAAATTTTTGTGGCAACTAGCTATTGCAAGAGGGCCGAAATTCTGGGTCGGATAAGCAGAGCAAATTGCAAGATTAGATTGGTTGAATTGACTTGGAGGAGAATATCATTTTTGACCATAGGTCTAGGTGTCTCTCTCATAGAACAAGAAGGATTTCCCTATTGAAAAAGGTTCTTGGGTTTTTCCCCCTTGTGGGTTTTCCCATGGTAAATCTTGTCTTCTTTTGTGCGTTGTGATCTCTATAGTTCCACTATTCTTTATGGTTCAATTTTCTGAAGTGTAATTGTTGAATGATATCTTGGAATAATTTAAAAGCTAAGTCACCTAACACGAGAACAAGCAAGACATGCAAATTTGAGTGTCTGACACGAGGCACGTAGACCCCCCAAAACAAGACACATAGGGCACGTAGACCCCCCAAATCATTGATATATATATATATTATATATATATATATATATTATATAATTATATATATATAATATATATATATATATATATATATATATATAATATTATATCAATGATTTCATCTTACATAATTCTCATTCGTGATACAAATTCAGACATAATCTATATCTACAATGTAAATTGTAAGTTGTAACATTATGCATACAAATATAATCGTGACAGATTCATCAATGGTACAATAGGAGAAAGACAAGAAACTACAGTTTTCTCATTTAGTCATCAAAATCAAAATGTTTTACATAGGTACTGAGTCCTGAGGACTCTTGACTAGCAATGTCAATGGCATATAGAAATACAAAATAACAAGGTAGTAGGTAGCTCATCAATCATCATAATCAAAATCAACAGCATGATCATGGTCACCATTGCTCTCCTCTACATCTTCATCTTCTATATCCCTCATAAACCTCTCCTAATATGGGTTGGTACGTATTTGCAAATCATAGCAAAGCAATGATAGGATCCATGATATTAATAGTGAAATCTACCCTCTCCCACCAAGCATCATCTAACACTGTGTCCTTGACTCTTTTTTAGGCTACTTAATATGTTTTTCTCCAAAAAAACCAAAACTTTGAAATAACCATGGCCCCAAGAGCAGTGTTGACCTCCCTTAACCTCTTCAGCATGATGAATGAAGAGGCAAACTATGTATATGCTATCTTCAACAATGATAGATGGGTGTAATCCTTGTATATTGTGAGGGCATTAGAATGCTTTTGTACGAAGTTGTGGATATGTCGTGCATCCTCAATAAAAATTCCAATCCAAGGCACATCACAAGAAATATTTTTAAGTGTTAAATTCAAGGAATGGATAATGCAGGGTGTCCAAAATACTTGTGAATATTTAGCTTCCACAATGGCATGCCAACAACCTTTCAAATAGGTGTATTGTTTGTCATAATTTGCACACAAGAATCAACACCTACATCTTCAATAACTTTAATGAACAACACACCCATGTATTGTGCATCCTTGTATTTTCCAAGTGCATCCATTGATTTCAAGAAAACTAGTCCATTCAAGCAAGACACCATGAAGTTGATGAGTGGGTGGCGTGCTGGATCTGTCCATCCATAAGAAACAACTCTAACCCCAAATGTTGGCCATGTTGATTTAATAGGTTATTTTCCTTAGTCAATAATGTGGTTTTAAGCTTCTATGACCTAGGAGGCACATACCCTAATGGATCCCCTTGAGTTAGAGCTCAACACATCTCAATAAATAAAGGTGATCATGCAACATTAAATGATATGAAGTTTAGATTAAAAAAAATAAGGCAATGGTGATATCAAGATCTTCTCGTCTCTCTTTCTGAAATATCGTGTCCATTAGACCAAGTGCCACTGTCTTTCTTTTTTATGCTTAACCTACACGCCCACTAGAACTCTGAAATGGAAATTTGTTCTTTCTTTTCCTCAAGAATGGAAGGGGATCCTCATTCTTCTTTTTTAGATGATGCAACCACCTTTTCCGCACCAGCATTGGCCTATTTTCTGATTTCTTTCCTCTCAACTACAGACACAATTACACATGCTCCAATTCCACAACCTAGTAAGCCCAACAAATGAGCTTTCACGCAGAAATAAGTGCTCTTGAATTAATTGTTGTAATTGTTGCATGTCCAAAAAACATTGCCTCCTCCCTTTAACTTGTTTCCTGGTCCTTGATCTCTTATGACATACTTTGACAAGGGATATTTACTTTCTTTAACTTGTTGTCTTTCTAAATTTATTCTGCCTTTGACATTTGAAGTTGTTGTTGCAGCCCCACTTCCAACAGAGGGAACACTTACAGACCCTAATGATATTGGAGCATGAGGGGCATTACCAATAGGGACATTCTTCCCCTTCTTTTGACCCTTCCCAACTACCCTTGACTAAGCCATGAATGTTGTAAAAATAAAAATAAAAAATGCACTAACATGTAAACAAAATGCAGAGGAAAATTGTTTTAGCAAAAATGGAAAAACAAAATGGGAACAAAATGCTCTTACCGATTGCTTGAATCACCTCCAAAACGCTCCCAAACCCTTTGCTAGTTGCTCCCACACATCCACAGCAAAAGAGAGACACAAGAATGAAGAAAAAATCAGCCTAAATCACGCTTTTAAAGACTCACAACACACTTTTCAAAGGGACACGTGTCCCGAAATCAAGATTCGTTGGCTGGTCAAATCCAATTCACATGCCCAGTGAATCCCATGTGTCAAGACACACTCGAGCCACGAATTAGACACGTGCCCCTCGAGAATTGTGTCTAACACGTGGGATTCAGGACACGAGGGGGGGAGGGATGAATCCAATTTCTTAGGTTAAGAGAATATTGACATCAAAAGTAACTATCAGAATTTCAAAAATATTGTGCTAACTCTAATTGCACTAAGAAAATCAAAAACTTCATCCTGTAGTCAAACCGATGAAGACTCCACTTAATGAAAGCTCCAACTCTATGCATGTAATCTTGATGATTATTAGTAAACTGAAAATAATTCATCATAACTAAATTTTAACTCATGAACTCACACTCATGCCAAGAGAGACAAACTTGTGATCTTTTAGCTAAGGCACAAGTGGGAAGACCTTCTGTTACACAAAAATATCGTCACCATGATTATTTGCAGTCAGTATAGGTCTATCATCACTTATACTATCTTCCTAAGCAAGTCTCAGACCTCAACTCTTCATGTCAAGCTTTGCAAATGAGAGAAAGACATTAAAAATCAATAAAGCTCTGGTTCTGCGCTTTCTCTCACTTTTTCCTGCGGGCCTGCACCCTTTGTTCATATTACCTGCGTATCTGCACGCTCTGTCTATAAAGGGGTGGGTGCGTACCCCTGTAAAAGTAAAAAAGGCGTAAGTTTATTCTAAAAAACTCACTTTGGGTTAATTCTAGATGTTTCTAGAAGGAATTTTGACGTGGATTGTTCGCTCCAAGTTGGTTCATGCATCCCAAAAGAGAAGGAGCTAATCCCTTGATGAGAGGAGCTATCCATTTGAAGGAGGGCTTTATCCCTTTGAAGGAGGACCTAGTAACTTCCCTCCATTGCACTATAAATTAAGGCATTGGGTCAGTTGCTAGAGAGGTTGGAAGCTGAACATTTTTTAGGGTAAATGTTGATGGAATTGGGACTTCCTAGTTAAACTTGAGAGGAGAGATCACATACCTTTTGGTTTCATTGGGAAGTGAGTGAAACTTGTCAAAGTAGAGGAGACTTCTTGTCAGACCCTGGGAGGAGCTTGTACATCATCTAGGCATAGGTTGTAAAGTTCTTCTTTGATTTGAATTAATACAATCAGATTCATTTTTCTCAACAAATTTTCTTATGTGGTTTGTTTCATAATCGCCTTGATCATTATGATGAATATGCTTTATGATATTGCCTTTTCAGGTGCTTTTAATTTGTTTGCTTGTTTGTGTTTGAAGACATACTTCAAGGAAGTTCATTTGGAGCAAGGGAGCGAGGCTTCCACAAACTTGCATTGGACCCAAGGTAGGCCTAAAACACTTGGTTGCCTTTGTTTTTAATTGCATATTTAGAGAAAGATAGTTTTTGATTGGCTTGCTTGTCACTAGATATCTTTAGATACTAGGAAGGTCGATCTTGTCCGGAAGCTCAACTCATTCCGTGTGAAAGCCTCCATGGAAAGGCTACTCCATATTTGATGTGGAAATCGTTAACAAAATTATTCCAAAGAAAGAGAGATCAGAGGAAGCTGGCGCTTAAAGATAAACTCAGAAACATCAAATGCGAGAAGGGTGACAGTATGCCCAAGTATCTCACAAAGTTCACTCAGTGTCGAAATGAGCTGGGAAGTGTGGGGGTTACTATCGATGATGAGGACTTGGTGGGCTTGGCTCTCCTTGGTCTTCTGAAGAGTTGGCATTCCTATCAGGACTCTGTCAATGGTCGGGAGAAATTTCCAGGATGGGAAAGACTGTGGTCAAATCTTGTGCAGGAGGAGATCAGGCGGAG
>APFE030881562.1:19216-42761 GCA_000404065.3 Pinus taeda | reverse complement strand
AAGTAATATCAATATCCCAATTGTAGACTTAAAATGAGGAGTTCCTTATTTGAGATTGTTTTACTTCTGAACAACAAACAACTGATAAGCCCTGCTTTCTATGATTCATTAATAATCAAACTATTCTGCATGATTGAAAGAAAACGGTGGTGCAGTGATATCATACCCATAGCACGTGAACGGGATTATTTACCACTAGAGATCTGTAGCCACTGATTCACATTAGACCATGTAATTCCGATTCAAGGGTTTTCAATGCTGTGCGTGACACGCAGAAGACCATCGTTACTCCGCTCTTGGTTTTCTTGGGAGGCAGAAATGAAATTGGGCAATACAAAACTTTAAGCCAATTCCCCGGGCAAGCAAGGAGGGGCTCGCCCCATCCAAAGTCCACTTGGTTAAATCCCAGCCACCTCCAGTCAGTGAGAAATGTATCGTCGATACACGGAGGGGCTAAAGTGATCTCTTGGCGTAAGCGTTTCATTTCAAGGAACGCGATCCCTGATCTCACGTACTCATTTACTGCTAACTTTGCCTTCCTTATCAACTTTACAGCATGTGAAAGGGATCCATTAACAACCTCTTCCGCTGTACTGCTGTGTGTACATCCCATGTACTGACCATTGCCGTAGTATCCCTCTGCAAGAGGCGGGTCGAACGACCTCCTCACGTCGACTGGGAAGATAAACCTAACAACGTGATGAAAAGGAATTCCCAGAGCCCTTGTTCTCGCTCGCCACGCGAACGCTGCCAAAACATCAAACGTTGTACAGTGCTCTTTCAGCTCCTCCACGATGGGCCGTTTTATCCTTTCCAAAGCATCCGAGTTGAGATAAAATGAGGCGAAGACCAGGTCCTCGGATTTCACAGTGGACAGCGGAGTATTAGGGTTAACGAAGTATCCACTTTCAGGGAGCTCGTGATGCTGAAAACGGACCAGATAGGGCTGCTGCGGTTTGAGATCTTCTCGCTGCCACACTGCTTCGATTGAAAACTTCGTCTCTCCTCTAGCTACCTCTGCAAGTCCCATGAGAAACTGGACTGCCCCTCGTCCGTCACACAGACTATGGTCGATACTTACACCCACCACAAAACCCCCGCAATGGAAGCTCGTGACCTATTTTTTCAAGATAAAAGCACCCGTTGTGATCAGTCATTTCATTAAGAATTTTCCAGTAACTGCAAAGGGAAATCCAAGAGAATATGAAAATCAATTTACCTGCAAAATGAGAGGGGGAACTTCCTCGATTTCTACGGTGAGCGGAAACTGAAAGACCAGTTGCTCGAATGACGATTTCAGCTCCTCGAATTCTCCCAGGATTGGAAGTGTGCTCTCCGTGTCCGCTTCAACGAAGAGAGCTCCCTCTCCCGTGCAGTCTACCTGAAGTTTACGACCGTCTTGTGTTCTCCTTACCCGGCCTGCGAGTGGGTAATAGTAAGACAAAAGTTGTGACAGTGCATCCTGAATAACCTTAGCTGGATTTGTGGCGGAGTAAATATTCTTGGAGCCATTACTGTATACAAGAAATACATCAAATCTCCTCCTTACAAGGAAATGGTCGTCCAGATTGGAAAGATAGAGGACCGTATTGGGAGAATGTTGGGAAGGTGGTACCAGGACAGAGTCTATTACCTTTACAGGCAGGTGACCTTGGGAGCAATAAATATGACGGTTCTCCATTGACATATCCAGCTGCCCCTTCAACTTGACCTACTCCCCTTCTCAAAAGGCCCTGATCTAGTTAAATAGATGGAGATGACAAGTTTGTCATTGGTAGCGGACAAGTCGTGCGAGGCCGGAAGATTCGGGAGGAGGCTGCATAATGATGCTCTCAAACAAAAGTCCAAACGCTTGGAATCTTCGAATTGCGTATCACATGCCTGAAAATAGATTAAAGTGCAACGTCGATTATACCTAAAAGATGCATTCGAATTGTGTATCACATGCCCGAAAATACATTAAATTGCATCGTTGATTATAACTAAAATATATCTAGTTAGGTAAGATATGAGTTCCCATTTGTCTAACGATGTACATTCTTTGACAATATCGTCAGATATGAGTTCTCATTTTTCTAAAGCTAAACACATTTTTCTAAAGATATCGTATATGAAGTTTTCCCCATAGTGTAGTGTCCTCTTTCTCCTCGCACTGAATCATATATCTCTTTTTTTAATTCCCAAATATGATAACTATATGTCTTTCTTTAATTCTCAAATATGATAACATTAATGTGAATGTCTGTGTGAATGTTGTCTGGCTATTATTTGTGACATTTCATTATTATATTTTTTGTTGATGAAGTTATGTGCCCCATAGTGTAGTGTCCTTGCACTCAATCATATATGTGTTTTTTTAGTCCCAAATATGACAACATTGATGTGAACATATTTGTGAATGTTGCCTGGCTATTACTTGTGACGTTTCAGTGTTATCTTATGCATGTGTGGCTTACCTTTTGTATTGAATCAAAGAGCTTCCAAGTTGTTCCATTTGGTGGTACTTCACCTCTATGTGTAGAAAAAAGTAATTTATAAGCTCTATTAGATTTTACGTTACAAAGGTGTATGTAGTTACATCATTATCTACTTAAAACTTATATGGACTTGTATTTTTCTTTTGCGGCTAGTATTCCTCAAAATATAGGCAGTCGTCATAATTTGTAGTGGTAGTTAGATCTTGGCTAGAGTAACAACTTGTTCTAAGTCTCTTAGTTCCTCTATAGTTACTCTACAAAAATATCTATAAAAGCATTATAAACAAACATTGTAAATTCCAAGGTTTGAAAAGTGCCTCAATCAAAACTAATATGTGAAAGTTATGCCCCCCATAAGTTTACCTACCGTATTGAAAACCATGGTATGAGTGGTTATCACATTATCCCACATTACTCACAAATGTGGGTTTAGCAACATGTGGAATTTCAAGAATATTCTAAAAGATCTAAAACATTTTCACAATTAAGGCTTGAAGAAGTTAAATTCATAACCCTAGATGACCATTGGGTTATGTTAAATACCAAGTTATTATGAGGAAAATAGGTTCCATTCTTTCTCATTATACCCATTTCATAGTTGAGAAAAATATTTGAATGTGGTATTTTCAAAGCACAACAGAGCAGGAGTAGTATCTTGTAGTAGTCATTTATGCCATAATGTCAAAAGGTAATTAAATAAGAGTTCCCATTCCTCTGTATGTGCATTTTCATATTTGAAGCATACAGAGAAGAGGGTAGGCTTCCCCTTGTCGATGGTTTTGTATGATGAATCTAGTGCTCAATTGTGTGGATGGTGTTTTCATATCATTTTCTTTTCATATCTTATTTCAATTATATTATAAATTTGAATAGAGTTAGTAATTAATTAATCTTGAACCTAAGGAAAATTGATCCAAATAATCTATGATTTTATAATACTACAATATCCATTGTGATGAACTATTCTAGTTGTATATCCATGATAGTTTAAATGTTAGGGTTGATTGGCTAATATTCCTTTGAATGTAGGTAATATTTATAATTTATTGCAATAATTATATGTTGTAGTTATTTATGGGATTAAGAGAAAATAAAATAAAATAAAATGATTACTAGCCATTCATTCATTCATCTTTTTTTTCTCTTTAGGTATTTTATATGCTCACATTGTTGTAAACATATCCATGGATATTGTCCAATGATTAATTTTAAGGTTTCACTCTTAATTTTCTACATGCATGATTGTTATTTTTGGAGAATCAAAGAGCTACAAGTTTGTTTTTCTTAGTGGCTTTTCACATTTGGTTTTGAAACATAAAGATGGCCTTAAAGATATACTAGAACTCTAGTTACGAAAGTGTTTGTGGTTGCATCCTTTCCTTGTTAAAATATAAATTTTTCCTTCATTTTTTGGGTCGATAGTTTTCATGTAGAAATAAATAGTCATGCTAACTTATAGTGGTATTTATACCTCCATAATAGTAATAGTTTTGTCAAAAAATAACTAGGGTTTTGAAGAATCATGTTTTCAAGTAGTGTTCCTTTGATTCCTTGAAGAGTATAACATTCATCATAAAACTTGGGTTGGGAAACTTTACAAATGTGATAGTCAATGTTAAGGAATATTAGTACAATAGAGAGAAAAATTCTCAATTTCATGCCTCAATAGGATATAAATGTTCAAAAACTATGTTCGGATTTCAAAATTCTTTAAGACATGCTATATTACCAAATGGAGAATAATTTGTACTACAAATGTGAATAAGACTTTGATATGCTAACGTCTTAATAATTTTGTCGAGGCATATCCATTAGCATAACAATGCTATCACTATATCTAGATCAATGTAGTAAGTTAAGATAAATGAACACCTTATGACAATATCCCTTGGTCTCTTTAGAAATGTTTATCAAAGTTACAAAAAAATTGAATATTTTTCGATAACTTGGGTTTCATAGTTGATTTTTTTTATTTTGTTAATAAATTCTTTGAATTAACAGTTAAGTCAATTTTTATACATGTTAAATTAAAGTTTTATTTTTATTTAAAAATGTGAATTTATCTTTTTATTATTTGGTTGATGTAACATCTCTTGGTAAACCTCCCATGAAAACACATAATATTATATTTTTTTTTTGTAGAATTTACGAGCATGTAACTTTCCAAATTACTTATTCCATATTCCTTCACTAGCCATTAGGTTAAACCCTCATCGTTTCATAAATTAAACTTTAGGAATCGAATAGAAAGTCACATAACATAACAACCAGGTTGCAATGTAATATTGTAAGCTTCCTAATGTAACCTTGCATCTTTTCATGGTTAGTTAATCACATACTTGATAATGTAAATGTCGCGTCTTGCAAGGAATAAACATCATTATAATGGTACATTAGGAAAACACATCATTGAACACCGATATACCATATAAACCCCGTAGGGTGAATAACAAAAAATTCTTTATTTATGTTAAACACTTGTGAGGGTGTTCACTCGTCACTTGATGGTTGTAATGGAGTTCATCCCTTGATCGTTTTCATAAAATATTACAAAAAATATCATTTAAATACATCATAACTAGATAGAAGCTATTACATTAATAATGATATAATTTACACACAAATCCTAAAACATTATGTATTTGTGGCTTGGTGTTTCCTTGTAGTTGACATTCTTTTAATCTCCATGGAGCATTAATTCATTGTCTGCCATAATTTTAAACATAATTTATCCATTGCATAAGTCATAATCCTCCCCTACCATTGCTACCATTAGCAAAATTTTATATCATGATTAGATAAATCATTAACCAATAAGTAATCTTTACTAGTGATGTTTGAAACATCTTTTCATGTGCGTGAATAAATTGTAGCAAAGTATTGGGACATGCCTTCCTCTTTTTAAAAACACCACACATGTGTTAATTAAAGATACATAACTACTAAAACCTGTTTATTTATTTCGACATATGTGTGGCTATGACACATGTCTATCAATCCATAACTCACATGTGTAAGGTAAGCTACACAATGATAATGAAGGCATGCTCACTTTTTCTTATTTGACGTGTATGAAAAGAAGGGAAATAGCTACAATCTAATTCTACCCACAAAACACAATTACAAAGCCTCCATGTTTATTAGCCTCATTTCGCATAAGAAGAGGGAAAATATTTCCAAGATAAATATCACATTAACTATTTTCTCCTCACATAGGCATATATTATTTTTCCAAAGGAAAACCACCACATTCTTTTAAAGGAAACTAACAAATTAGTTAAGATCTTCGTGCATGGAATTACTTAAACTTTATCAGAAGAAACATGCTCATTAGCTATTACTTTGGATATGCAATTTTGTACTCTTTTCCAAAAGAACTAATAAACTATATATTATTTTTATGCATGTGAATGATTGTCCTTTTCCAAAATAAGACTAATGTAATAAATACTATTCTTGTGAATGCAATTGCATCTTATTTCCAACAATATTTTTTCCAAATGAAATCCATTCACAATAGCCATTGTACATGAACAATACATGATCTATTCCAAAATAAAGCTAGCATAATAGTTATTTTTCTTGCATGCAACTACTTGTTCTTTCCAAAAGAAATTAATATGATAACTATTCTTCTTGCATGAAAAACACATATTTCTTTCCATGAACTTAGAAAAATAACTCTTATTTATGTGCATATAAGAACATTTTCTTCTTTTCATGAAACTAGTAAAAATAGTCATATATTGTTTTAAAGAAATCTAGCTCAATAGTTGTTGCTTTATTGCATGCAAAATTTAGTTCATTTCAAGAAAAAATCACAATCAACTCTTATGTTTTTGCGTTCAAAACATATTTCTTTATCTGGAATTTCTACCACAATTAGCTATTCCTTTATGCGTTGTAAATATATATTGTTTCCAAGAATTCAAACACACTAGTCATTCTTTTTGTGCATTTAAATGCATATTCTTTTTAAGAGAGTCTATAACTATTAGCTACTCTTTTTGCATGCATACATGTATTCCTTTTGCAAGAAATCTATCATTAATAATTATTTCCTTTCACCATAACTAAATACCACAAGAATTACCTATTCTTTAACCAACAAGACATAGTTACTTATCTCTTAGTGTAGTATGACCTCTCTTTGCATGGTGCAGAGTATGTGGCTATCGTGAATCTTTGGTTATTATTTGACGTTAGTTTCTTTCTTTTCCTTTTCCCTCAACTCTCCTTTAGGGCATCTACACATTCCTTATTTTCCCTACATGTGAGGCACAATTTCGATGGCTCATACATTTTAGTATTGGAGGAGGTATCAGCTCCAAACGAGAGAACTTGAGAGCTCCATTTATTATTTCTCAACTGGTTCCCATGAAGTTTGACTGCAAATACTCAGAGAGTTGAGTCTTCTTATGGAACATAGGAAGAAAGGGGAGAAAGAAGCTATGGCAACCTCCAAACACAATGACAAACAAATTCATAATATTTTAATTCTTTACTCTTCTACTATAGAATCTTCGAACATGTGTAAATCATCTACTATGAATGTATATATGAGAGGAGGCTTCAAGTTTATAAAGACTATGAATTTACTAATCATTGTTTTGACCATCAAGAAGATGATGGTGACTTCTCACAAAATAAATTCATATTATTTGGTCATAAAAAGAGATTTATTATCATTTGTACTATACGTACTGAATATCCACTCTGAAATAAACAATGAAACAGTGTTTATCAAGAACCGAACTTTAACTTAATCTTAGCCAAACCACTTGAATAAAATTGTCATATTAATCAATTACATCTCATTAAATCCATGATAGCTAATGTGTATTAAATTAATAATTTTTTACTCATGTAACTATTTGAGTTTCATACGAGATTTTTATGGGATTTACGATAGGGATCTTACATACTCCCCCCCTTATAGATAACATTGTCCTCAGTGTTCATGTCCCACAAAACTTTAACTTTTACTCATGATATAACAATCTAAATAGCCTAAAAGGGGATCCTTATTCTTCAAAATGAAGGATCTCATTTTCAAGAAATACCAATAAGCAAAAGCAATTACGTTCTATCAATAATTATAAGAAATAATATGCAATTTATTCTTTCAATCACTTATCTATTATTCAATTTAATAGAAAGAAAAATAAAATCTCTATATTGACTTATTGTTACTTACCAATTAATCTTGGAAATGATGGTCACTTTATGAAAACAGTTAAATATAGGTAGTTTATTATCTATGACAAGCACTTTAAGAGTGGTTTGAAAACCAAACAACAAGCACGTAGGATGGTTTCATAGCCCCCATGGTAAGCACCCTGTAATGTATGATAAAAAAAAATCAATATAATCATAATATTCACAATATTTTCAATCATTGATTATCTATGTGATGCCAAATCATATTTTGATCACAACACTTCCTCAAGTACTTAGAGAGTGTTAACCCTCTAATCATTAAAATGATAAATCACTGCACCAAGTGCACATTATAATGTTTTAGTCCCCAATAAATACATTCATAAGATTGATAATATAATAAGGGAAATTACATTTCTAGTAATTCCTTTCCAAGCACTAGGCTCCTTTTCTATCAAGATGTATATAAAATTCTTACACAATCATATAGAAAAATTATTTTTTAACACAACAAATAACTAATTAGGTAATTTTTTTTATATGAGAACCATAGTGGCAAAATAATGCTCCTCCCAATCAATGGGAATTGGTTTCCACAACTAGATTCATCCATTTTCACTTGCAGACAATACTTTGATAGAGACCATACCAGGTCCACCTACGGCTCTTTGACCTCACCAGGTCCAACCTACAATTTCATTGACCACACATGGTTTAGTTTGGAACTATACTCACCAACCAACTTAGGAATTCGAATATCCACAGATGGTCTAATATAAGATTCCTCTTGGCAATGTCTTTCCTCTTCCTCTAACAACATCCAATCCATAAGAAATTTTGGGCCTCCTCCAGCAAGCTCCAAAATCAATAGAGTTGCATCAGGATTTCCTCCTCTCACCATATTGGCCAAATCCTTTCCCTTACCGAGATCATTTATGTCTAGGGAAAAGAAATCTGGGCATGCAACCATCATTAGCCCAAGGCCTCCTTGGCTTTTCATAAGTCTCCATAATTGCCTGATAAGTGAAATTCTCTTTAAGAATTTTTCCCACTATAATTTAAATAACTAACCATATCCACATTATCATGAAAGAAAAAGGAAAATTTAAGTACATCATGCTTTCATATTTGACTCTCAATGTGGGTTCCATAATCTGTGAATGTGAATTTGATAGGAATTCATAACTAACATCTATGCATGTCATATAGATGGTATTCATTTCAAATTTTTATATAATTACCAACATGCAATTTTAGAGAAACAATACCAATCTTGCATATAGTAACATTGAACAATATACCTTCTCATTTGCGGTTGTGATTCACATTGCAACACTTTACCTTTTACAGGTTCTTATGTTGCCACTAAGCTAGCTCTGCTTAATCATTTCACCAATATTAGTCACAATTATTTTTAATAAAACCACAATGTTACATTCAAAATGTAATATCCCTCTTTTTTAGAGGTTATAATAGTTAAGACATTTTAATTAGTAGCTGAAATAGTGGAAAAATTGGCATGTTGGTCAAGTTTAATTTCGAAAAAGAAACTATGACGACGTAATTATTTATGTTGAAATAATTAAATGTGATACTGATAAGAAATAGCCGAAAATAACAAAAGAACTAACGAGATCAATATCCTAATCCATAATCTTAGATGGATAGGATCGATTTAGGAAAATTATAAAAATAAATTAATAATAAACTTTTCGAAAACAATACAAAGAAAAATCCCTTGGAGTAAAGCCATGTGATTCACTGGATGAATAGAGAAAAATCTAGAAAATAACCAAGTTTCAAGGAAACACCACTAAAATGGGTGGAAAATGTCATAGTATAAAAATATAGACTTTAAAGGATGAAAAAGGATCCTTTTCAAGAAAATCCGAGGTTATGGGGATTAAGAGACCACAGAAAAATGAGATGTCATTATAGAAAGTGTTCTAGTGAAAGTGAGGCATAAAATGCCTTCACCAAGATAATAGAGGTTGTTGATTCTGGGAGAAGAAGTGATCTTAGCTCAGGGGGAACTAGGAGTAGTGGCTCAAGCTTGGATGTAAATTTATTCTTTCCAAGCTAATTCGGTTGTTGGTTATTCGATTTGCTAGTAAAAAAGTTCCCATATATTTATATTCTTGTTGTTGTAATGGAAATGACTCGATTATGTTCTATAAAATTTTATGACTATGGATAATTATGTTTTTGTTATTAGTGGAGATACTTATTTAGAGAAATGTAGATTTAGTTGACATGAAGGAAATACTAAGTGTTGGATGGTTGTGGAAATTGTATGTTTTATGTAGGTGATATAATTACTTACACCCTAGAGTTTTTAGTATAAATATAAATAGATGAATTTTAAAAGTGTGGGTTGTTTTAATGATATACTTTTGTATGCAGTTGCTTGGTGGTATGTAATCCTCCCAGCTGAAAACTTTTAGTTCTAATGTGTGTACTAATTTAGAGTTAAACTGGGAAAGTAAGCTGCATGATTCCTTATAGCTAGATGAGAATGCATGTGTTATAATAAATAAACTAAGGCTGAGGGATATAGAAATGTATACCCACATGATTGTATTGATTAATGGTTATATATAAGAATAATATCTCAATCAACAGGTCGAGACTGGTGAAGTTTTGTAGACTTTCAACCCATAAATTAGGAGATGGTAATTCATAAACAACACGGAGGAAAAAGAGAACTAATACCATGGAGTAAATAGGTTGCATAATAAGGCTTAAAACAAAAGCATGTAAATAGAAACGGGAAAAAGATGGAAATACATTATAGGTAGGAAAACCATTTATTAATCTTGAGCCTAAGGGAACTCCCATAAGACAAAAGCATTGTACATGAATGACCTATCCAATATAAGCTACATAAAGGGCTTATAGTTATAATATTTCTTAGTATTTGAATCAATTCTTACATTAGAGATAAGAGATATAACAAAAACTAAACATTAAAGAAAAACTGACCGTATGATAGATTTATAAGAAAAAAATTCAAAAGTATAAATTATTCAGAGATGTTTTGATGTTGTATAAGAACTAGAAAAGACATACAAATACACAATAAGTTTCAAATCATGAACATCTCCATTAGCACAACCATTTTGGCGGCTCAGTTATAGGTACAAACACAAACATAACCTCTATGAAATCAGAATACAATGATACATTGAGGATAACTGTAGCTAACTTGAAATGGAGAGGACATACATTGATAAGACTCAACAATACCCATAGAGATCCAATATAACAATGTCGCACAACATAATTAAAGTCTGTACATTAAACATTGATGAAGAGAAAAAGTATGACTATACATTTTATGCATAAACAACATTTGACTCAACATATTGATATGTTGGTCATAAAGGGTAACTCTCGTAATGGAAGTAATCTTTCCAATTTAATGGAGCTACAAGAAAGGAGAATCACAAACAAATTTATCTGGTCAAATTTATTAATAAACCATATCATGAAGTAAATGTTAGGAATAACATGTACACAGAGGCAAACCATAGGAAAATAATGAGAATCGTTTGACATAGATTGTCAAATATCTATCAGTTACAATACGATGTATAATATCAAAATTAAAAAAATGCATCCTTCTCAATCATCATTCATCACCAAACAATTCAGCCTTCAATACAACAAGGAACTAACATTAAAATAATATTAAAATCAATAGTCATGCATAGAGGAAATACCTTGCTTAAATATAAAGAGATTCACAAGTCAAAGGAACCTGAACTGACTATTTCATATCTATACAATGAAACCAAAAATGTACAACAAGTAAAGGGCATAGTGCCATTTACCAGTTACAATAAAATATAATATGGAAGTGGCACCTTTTTAGCTAGTGATAAAGTTAGGAGGGGAATACCTTCTCCCAAGAATAAAAAGAAAACAAAAATGAAAATAATACAATCAATGTCATTGCTCCCTAAAATGTTTGAGTATATACCTTGAGGGAAAATTAAAAATACCTCAACGGGTGGCAACGAACTCAACAAACCCAGAAAGGACCTCAAAGGAAAATAGACCACAATGGTATGTGACTAATATGAGAAGATGACTTAGCAATCTGAGACCAACCTGGAAGAGGAGTGATTGTTAGATGCACCAAGTGTGGAACTGAAGCCTCATAACAGTCAGAGGCATGGGAGTAGTGGGTTACCTATGAGGGAATGAGAAATTAACCAAACAAGATTTAGCTACATCTGGAGGTAAATGCAAATAGAGAAAAATAACAGACAACTTTCTTGAAACAAAACTATCATAATTATAGACAAGCCATCTTCGTTTTCTTACTTGTTCTAGAGATAGACTCTCTAAATGCTTGTGTTGAATGGACCTGAACTAGGAGATGTCCACAAAGAAAAGATAAGAGTTAGAATGGAACAGTTAGAAAGGTACAATTGGAGGTTAAATATAATCATAAAATTTGTGAGAAGAACCCACCAAGGTCACTCAACAGAGGAGGGTGTGCGTCATTGGTTCATATCCAATTGACTCCTCCTTGTGTCCTTCATGGAAACCTACAAAATCTAATGAATGTTGAGATACCATAAAGAGGGAAACATATAGCAAAACATGAAGGAAATATGAAAAAAAAACATCCATATTGTTACATGCGCCTATGAAGACACTCGAACCCAGTTGGAGAAACTTAGCTATTTCATCAAAATATCAAGGTAAAACCCTTCAAGAAACAAGGGGCTTCATTGCACAAGGGTGGTCAGAACATTACTCCAAAACCAAAAACATCTTTGTCGCTAGTTATAACAGGTGGGTAGAGTAAACAACTCATAGGCAAAGCTCGAAATACAGCTAAGGGTTGCCAAAGGGAGAGGTATCCATAGCATGAAACAATTTGCTAGGGTTTGGCATAGGACAACCAATAGCATTGATGTAACTACAGTAAATCTAAACCCTTGAAATCGCGTCCTGTAATAAATCTCAAGGTAGCCACCAATACCAGTGATGAGAACAAGATCACATGGGCCAGATGATATGGCTATATTTGAATGGAAGGATGTGTGATGGTATGCTCATGGTGTTGGCAGAGAACAAGCTAGAGCACACAAGGAAATAGAGGTAGGGTGATGACCAAATTAACATGCCCATTTCATATCGTATTCAAATGAGATAGGTAAATTGACATAGGTGAGGTGGAAAAGTGGCTAAATCCCTAAGGTCCATACAAAAACAAACATCACCATAGTCATGTGTAAATCAGGGCATAAACAAATTTCACCTCCTAACCTTATATAAATATATAGCTAAATTTAAGTATGGATATAAATGATATTCATAACCACCTATGACTCCTTGAAATTCAAATATAGGATGGAGGTATAACATAGAACTTGAGGTTGGGGAATATGGAAGCCCTTTTAAAGAAATAAGAGGCAAAGAGTAGATAAATAATCTAGGTTACAAGAAGATATAAATTAGTGTTATGGGATATAGAACTTCAGTCACTAAGTATAATAGAAATCACCCCATACAATTAATCCACCTCTAATTTGTACCTAGTCATCAGAAGTATGAACTATAACATATAATTTTATTTTTTTATTATTATGTCCAAGTTCATTTCAAATAGTATCAAAGCCCAGTTTTCTACATTGGGCTTGCATAGAGGTTCCACTATCGGTTACTATTGCACAAGATTGTCATTAATAGGAATTTGTTGATGTTGTTAGAAATGCATTTCTTGATAGATGACCTACTATATTTGAAGAATGGAGGGGATAAAACCAACCATTACTGAAGGGGGTGACCTATATGTAGATGTGGAAGAAGGAGGTATGTCAACTCCTGATCAGTTCATGGAAATAATACAAAATTTGCAATAGGAATTGGATCATCTCTGGAGTAGTAATGAGCGATTAATAAAAGCTAGTGAACAATAGGAGAAATTGATTAGAGAATGGATTAAGAAATCAAGTCATAAGAGTGTTGATCCGAAAGGCTCAAAATAGAAGTCGAATAGATCTACTAAATATGGTCAAGTATTTTTAGGTTTATGAATATGAGAGCAACCTGAAAGAAAGTTTGGTTGTTTTTCAATTGCAAGGAAAGACCACTCTTTGGTGCGAGGAGAAAAATATTGTACATATGTTAGATGATAAAACCGTTTCGTAGGAGAGTTTCAATAGAAGTTCAAAGCTTGCTATCTGAGTGAGAGGTATTATGACAACTCAGAAAAATAATTTCGTGAACTAATATTTGGACAACTTTCCATCGATGAGTTTCTAACCAAGTTCACTAACCTTATTTAGCATGTGCCTTACATCAGAGAGGAAAACACTAAGGTAAAAATATTTATGAACTGTTTACTAGTTGTGTATAAAGAAATAATCAAATTCAATAATCCCAAAACTATGGATGAAGCGGTTCGAAAGGCTAGAATTTGCTATTAGTAGTTTAGAAATCAAAGTGAATATTATCGACCTTGGAAAAATAAGGATAAAAACAAGATGGGACTAAACATAAAGAGGTAGAAACCATCATACTTAAAAAAAATTGGTAAGGACCACCAGTGAAAAAAATTTAATAGAGGAGATAAGAGTCAACCAACACAATCTTACACTGGCTTCAAACCTGCAAAGCTGCGTAGCAATAAGAACATAGGGGGTAGGGAACGGGATCCACTAAATTGCTTAGGTTGTGGTAAACAATGCTTGTTGTGGGATTGTCCTCACAATCTCATGTCCATACAAATGTGCAGGTGGCACATGAAGCTTCTGTAGAATTTCCCACTATAGATCAATAGATTATGCAATATACTAAAGCAAAATACAAGATCTACTTCTACAACAAACTTTGTGGAAGCTTAATCGAATATGAGCAAGATCAAATAGAACACATATAACTGAGAATAATAAAGTAAGCACACATGAACACAGAAGAATACTATGGGGAAAGCCTCAGCCTAAAGCCCCGATCTCTGTATTATCATACAAGTGGAAATATAGTCTAGATTACACAAAGCTTTAGCTCGGAAGCTATCCAACTCTCAGTACAATCCCTCTGCTACTCATAGATAGTCAAAGGCCTCTCTCAAACCTTCTCCTCTGCCCTCCAAGCCTCCTATTTCCTTGCACATTTTTTTCTAGGGTCTAGTGCTTCCACAAGTGTGAATTCCCACTTCACACTGGTCACTTGGCTCAGTAGTAACTGTGCAATCCCGAAGGAGATAATTCCTTCTGCATGGATGACTTTCCTTTATAGGAAAAATCCTCCAACTGATAGTACATTGTGCCTTCCTCTGATATCAATTGGGTCTCTAACTGAACTAACATGCATGAGTTATTTATGAGAGAATATTCAGTTATATGAAGTGCATCAGTTACATGCATGTAAGCATTAACTAACTGAACTCACAATTAATTCTACAAACTATTAGAACTAATCTAACTGGACTTAACTCAGATAACTGAGCTAACTAATTACAACTCAAAGTACAACTCATCCTCATCTCCTTAACTAAGGGATACTTTCCTCAATCAATGGAGAAATTGTTACATGTCTTCACATAAACTTCATGTTTGATTTTCTCCAACTAATTAAATCAATATGAATTAATCATTAATCAAACAATTGTTAATAATAAATTTGAATTTTACTTCTCAATTTTAGTTCAGGGACTAACTAAAATTGGAATCCATCCCGAAATGCTATTTATAGCAATGCTATTTTTAGCACTTCCATTTTTCATTCCTTGTTGCTATGTCTAACACTAGTGCCTGAGATGCTATTTATAGCATTTCTTGTTGCCATTTTCAATAGCTTCTACGGTGAATGATGTGGCTAGAAGCATTCTTAGAATCAACATGACAGTGGAAGATTGAAAAGAAGAACATCAATCTACCATGATTGAAATTGAATGTATTATTCAAAACCAACATGTGTCTATTTTAATAGACCCTAGAGCTAACCTAAGCTATATAAATCCTAAGATTGTGGAAAATTGCAATTTAAAATCAGAAAAATTTCATTGTTCCTAACTGGTACAGCTAGTCACTGGTACTAAAAGGAGAGTGACCCATGTGGTAAAACAATGTATAGTGAATTTAAATGGATATCCCACATAAATAAACTTAAACATCCTTCCCTTAGGTTCATATGACCTCTTAATTGGGATGGAATTGTTGGAACAACAAAAATTTGTAGTAAACCATCTGGAAAAGATAGTGAGTTGTGTGGATTCAGAAGCAAATTCCTTTTTCGTGAAGGAAAAACCAAAACCTATTTCAGTTAAACAAATAACAACCTTATGTCTGAAGAGAACAACACAGAAATTTTGTCAAGTGTATATGGTGCATGTGGAGGAACATGACTAACAGACAAAAGTGGAGATATTAGATCAGTTACCTAAGGTAAGAAAGTTTCAGGATGTGTTTCCTGAAGAGATTCCCAAACTACCCCCTAGGAGGAACATTGATTTCTCAATTTAATTAGTGCTAGGTGCTATGCCTATGTCCAGAGCCCCATATCAAATGAGTTCCCCAGAGTTGTTGGAATTAAAAATGCAACTACAAGAGTTGTTAGAGAAAGGCGATATCAGATCGAGAATATCACCATGGGGACCTTTGGTATTGTTCGTTAAGAAAAAGGATGGTACACTTAGAATGTGTATAGATTATAGAAAGTTGAATAAATTAACCATTAAAAACATATATCATCTAGCCCGAATTGACGATCTGTTTGATCAAGTGAGGGGGGAAATTGTTTCTTCAAAGATTGATCTGTAATCGAGATACCATTAGTTATGCATAAAGGACGAAGACATACACAAGAAAACTATCAGAACCTGACATGGGCACTATGATTTCATGTTGTTCCCTTTCGGACTCACTAATGCACCTGTAACATTCATATGTCTCATGAATAGTGTGTTCCATAAATATCTAGACAAATTCATGTTAGTCTTCATTGATGATATTCTAGTATACTCTAAGAATGAGGAAGAACACCAAGAGCACCTTAAATTAGTGTTGAAAACACTCAGGGAGCATCAACCTTATGCAAAGGGAAGTAAGTGTGATTTCTTTAAATCCAAAAACCAACACTTGGAACACATCATCTCAAAAGAGGGATTGGTGGTGGACTCGGAGAAACTCAAAGCCATTATAAATTGGTGGATACCAAAGGATGTATCAATAATTCATTCCTTCATGGGAATTGTGGGGTACTATCATAGATTTGTACAGGGATTTTTAAATTTGGACTACCCCATCACCTATCTACAGAAGAAGGTGGTGAAATTTGAATAGAGAGATAAATTTCAGGAGAGCTTTAATAAACTAAAGAAAATGTTAACAACAACCCCTATCTTAAATATTGTAGACCCGAAATAAGGAGTTTACTGTGTGTATTGATGCTTGTCTAGAATATTTGGCAGTTGTTCTACTGCAAGACGATGTAGTTATAGCCTATGAGTCTATAAAAATGAAAAAAAAAAATAAAAATGAATAGAATTATGTTGTTTACGAATTAGAGCTGGATGGAGTAATTCACGCCTTAAAAATGTGGAAGAATTAGTTGTTGGGTAAGAAATTTGTGTTGATAACTGATCATATCATTTTAAATTGTTTCTGTAGCCAGCCTGATATAAATTTCAGCCAGGCAAGATGGTTAGCATTCCTTAATGAAAATGACATGGAAATCAAACACATTAAAGGAAAGGAAAACAAAATTGATGATTCTCTAAGTAGATACTCTCATTCATTAATTGTTAGTGCAGAAAACAGTGAAAAAACAAATTTAGAAGAAAAGAGACAACGGGTAGTGCAACAAGACCCAAATTATCAAGAGAGGTTGATGAAGGTACAAAAGGGGCAGATTTTGGGATATGCTTTAAAAAAAAATGTTTAATTATATACCATAATATGTTGTATATTCTAGGGGTAGCAGCATTAAAGAAAATTATTCTAGATGAAATCCATAAGAGAATATATGTTGGTCATCTAGGGTATCAGAAAATGATAACAACCTTAAGGAAACAATTTTTTAGCTAGGTATGAAGAAAAATGTGGCAAACTATTTAGCCAAATGTTTGGAATGCCAACAGGTGAAAGTGGAACACCAACATCTAGTAGGATTATTGAATCCACTACCCATACCTCAGTGGAAGTGGAAGGTGATCTCCATGGATTTTATAACCGGACTACCAAGGACCAGATGTCAGCATGACTCCATCATGATGGTAGTTGATATCCTAACTAAAGCAACACATCTTATCCCTGTACAGTCTACTTTTAGCACTGCAGAGATTGCTAATGTCTTCATGCAGGATATCTTCAGGCTACATGGGATATCGAAAATGACAGTATTGGATAGAGATGTAAAATATAACTCCAACGTATGGAAGGATTTGTTTGGGGGTTTGGGAACTAAGTTGAACTTCAGTATTGCATACCATCCACAAGCGAACGAGAAAACGGAAAGAAGAAACCACATTTTTGAGGATATGATCTGAATGTATGTGATGGATAGGCCCACTAACTGGGAATATTTTCTACATCTAATGGAGTTTGCTTATAATAACAATTACTAAGCTACTATCAAGATGAGCCCTTTTCAAGCCTTGTATGGTAGGAAATGCCATACCCCACTCAATTGGTGTCAACCGGGCATAGATTGATCCTTGGACCAAAGATTCTGCAAGAAATGGAACATACAATGAGGAAAATTCAACATAATATTAAAACTACCCAAGGTCAACAAAAAAGTTATGCAGACAGTAAAAGGGCCCACAAGGAGTATAAGGTGGGAGATCACATGTATCTGATGGTTAAGCCTTGGAAAAGTACTCTGGGAACTAGAGAGTGTGAAAAATTAGCACCCCGATTCTGTGAACCATTTGAAATCCTAGATCGCATGAGTCTAGTAGCATACCAGTTGGCTCTTCCTAGTCATGTTAAAGTGCATAATGTATTTCATATGTCGTTACTGAAAAAATATTTTCATGATCATTCTCATATAGTTGATTGGAATGTGTTATAGGTGGAACGCAAATGAGACTTTCTAGTAGAACCACTCTGTATTTTGGAGTGGAAAGAGACCATGCTCTGATGGGATAGGTTAAAGTGTAGTGGAGGCTCTTTAATCCCGAAGAGGCCACTTGGGAATTGGAAGATAACATGAAAACAAATTTTCCATCTTGTTTTGCCAAAGGGATGTCTTAGAAATAAACATCGAGGATGGTGTTCTTTTATTTTATGGGTGGAGGATGTAATATCCTTCTTTTTCAGAAGTTATAATAGTTAAGTCATTTTAATTAGTAGCTGAAATACTGGAAAAAATGGCATGTTGACCAAGTTTACTTTTGAAAAAGAAACTATGATGATGTAATTATATGTGTTGAAATAATTAATGTGATATTGATAAGAATTAGCTAGAAAAAACAAAAGAACGAATGAGATCAATATCCTAATCCATAATCTTGGATGGATAGGATGGATTTAGGAAAATTTAAAAAATAATAATAATAAACTATTGAAATTTGGTACCGGAGGATAGGTGGTTCCCTAAGGCTTTGATCTTTGGCCTAGGGAAAAGTGTCCAAAAGAATTTAATTTTTCTCCTAAAGTGACTTTATAATTTTTATAAAGTTAAAGTCTAATTTAAAAGTGACTTTAAGTGATAAAGTTACTAAGTCTAATTTTAAAGTGACTTTTATAAAGTCAATGAAAAATTAGAAAGGAAAAGTGACTTTGGAAATCTTTATTAAAGTGGGGTGAATTAAAAAATAGAAAGTGAGATTTAAATGAGCATTTAATCTCAACCCTAGATCTCAATCTATTTCAGCCATTGGATTTAGGGGTTCCCCAAAACTCACTTAGGGTTAGATTAAAGGAGGAAAAGGAGGAAAAGGTCATTCATTCTTTCATGAGCAGATTGAGAGAAGGAGAGCAAGAGAGCAAGGAAGATTTCTGGACAAGGAGGAGAAGGAGACAGTAGCTTGGCACACATTCCAAGGCAGCATTTTAGCAAATCTGTACAGCTGAGTTAGCACACAGTGAAAGGCAGAATTTTGGCACAATTTGATAGAAATCCGTACAACTGTACTGCTGGTTTTTTTTTCTGCACAGAAATCAAGGAAATATGTACAGCGTATTTATGGCAGCTTGCACGCTTTTCTAGGCAGGTCGTACAGCATCATTTAAGGCTAAAATTGGGCACAAAAATTGAGGAGGTCGTACAACATTTATTGTTGTTCTGTTTTGTTGTTTGCAAGTTTTTCCAGATGGCTGTGAGGCACGAAAAATGAGATAAGTTGTAAAAGTTTGCTTGCTAATTTTTTGTTGAATATTTCTCTCACTGTAAAAAGCATTTTCCAGAAATAAAAGAAACTTTCGAACTGATTTTCCCCAAGAGTTGTAGGGGGTTTTTCCAGGGTCACCTTGATCAAAATCATTGTGTTTAAATGAGTTGAATGGTTGTTTGTGTGTGTTGATTTTTTTATTTCTGCATTTTCCAGCATTCTGTAAAATTTCCAGAAATTGTGTTTTCAGCAAAATTTATTTTTCAGTTGTTGAATATATGGATATGGGAAAGGGAATTTAACTATTTTAGAGAAATAAGGTAAAACTAAAAACTGGGGTGGGAAATGAGAAATTTTTACATGGTACCAGAGCTTGAGTGCTGAAGTGCAGTTTGGAACAGTAAAGAGGAAAATTATAGCTTTCTTATTTTTCACTCAGAAAATTCCAGCAAGCTGATTTTTCACAAACAACAATTTTGTCTTTACTACAGCAGTGCTATTTTCCAGTTTTAGGACAACGGGATGTCATTGGGATTGAGGGTGGAGGATAGGTTGGATGGGCATTCCAATTATAGTGTTTGGAAGGAGAGAATGCAGAGTATCTTTAAGGAGGTAGAAGTCTAGGACATCATGGTGCATACCACACAGAACTCTGTTGTTGTACCTACTGATGCTACTCAGTTGGCTGATTATAATAAAAAGAACAACAAGGGTAAGAGACTGATTCTAGATAGAGTCAAAGACTATTGCATTCCTCATGTGAGAGGAAAGAGAAATGCCCATGAGATGTGGACAACATTGTCCATCTCTACCAGAGTACCAATGAGAACCGGAAAATGGTCCTGAAGGAGAAGCTGAAGACTATTAAGATGGGTAATGATAGTGCAGCTAGATATCTCACAAAGATTACTAATGTGAGAGATGAGTTGGCAGCAGTTGGAGAGGACATTCCACCCATTGAGTTGGTACGGATTGTAGTGAATGCCCTCCGCCGTTCATGGATGAACTTTGCTGATGGGGTTTGCGCACATGAGACCCTTCCTACATGAGAGAGGTTTTGGGATGATTGCATTCAGACAGAAATCAGGAAATGTGAGCTTGGGACAGCCAAGCCAGTTGAGCAGGATGAGGATGTAGCACTGTTGGTAGGAGGCAAGAAAGGCAAAGGGAAGAAGAAGGCTTCCACAAGAAATGGTGGGGGCAAAGGCAAAGGTAAAGGTAAACAGGGTAACACATAGAATGACTATTCCAAAGTGAAGTATTGGAATTGTCAAAAGATGGGACACTATGCAGTTGTGTGTCCGGAGAAGAAGAAGAAGAAGAAGGGGAAGAACCAAAGCGTGGCAACTTCAGCAGAGGTTGAGGAATTTACAAATCGTTTTGACTGGGAGTTTGGGTTCATTGCGTGTGAGTCCTCTAGTGCAGGATCACTTGCCACACAGGTTCAGAGGGAGCATGCTTTTCCCTCGATTAGTGGAGCATCTTCGGGTATCTGGTATGTGGACAATGGGGCTTCACATCACATGACAGGAGTCTGTGAGTACTTCTCATGGATTTCATAGAGTTGCACTGGTATGGAGGTAGTACTCGGTGACGACAGAGTTGTTAGAGCAGTCAGTGTGGGGACACTGACATTTCAAAGGGAGTCCAAACCTCCCTTGAAGGTGTCAGATGTTCTTTATGTGCCAGGGATGAGGAAGAACCTCATATCCATCTCAGCTTTGGAGGATAGAGGATATGAGGTACTGTTCAGGGGAGGACAGGTGTTGATGTATCCCAGGGGCACTCCTGCTAATTCAGCTAGAGTGATAGGTGTACGCTATGCAAAGGTGTAAAAGTTTGCATTCCAACCCCTTTTGGCATTGAGCAGTAGTACCGACAATAGAGCTAGCAGTTCTGAGCTAGCAGAGGAAAGTTGTTGTCAAGCGAGATGTGAAGTTCGAGGAGGACAGGGCCTTTAGGAGGTCACAGGAGTTAGAGTATCTGGATCAGCCAGACCCTCAGCAGCGGTTGAGTCAGTCACAGGGATCCAGTGGGCAGGGATCAGGAGGATTCAAAGGTACATCTATGGCGATGCTAGGTCCATGAGTGAGCAGTGGCTCAACGAGCCAGAGGGGTGGTGCTCCAGGCAGCATGTAGAGTAGTCCACATAGTAGTTCACTAGGGAGTCCACTGATGGACAGTTCACACGATACTTCAGCTTCTACAGGTTCAGGTGCAGGTACGAGGACATCAGATAGACAGTCAGGATTTCAGGCTCCTGATGATGAGGAGGAGGAGTTTCATTCTCCTATGGGAGAAGTATGCTTAGGGAAGAGGAAGCCCAAGTGGATTCAGGACACCTTCAGAAATGCCACATCTCTTACTGAGCCTAAGAGGCTGGTCAGAGAGAGTAGACCACCTGAGAGGTTTTGTAGCTATATGGTAATGGCTACCAGCATCCTTGACTCTGAGCCTTCTAGCTATGAGGAGGTAGCTAGCCAGCAGGTCTAGAGAGAGGCCATGTAGGAGGAGTATTCTTCTATCATGAAAAATGATGTTTGGGAGGTGGTACCGAGGCTTGAGGGAAAATCCGTGGTTACTTCCAGATGGCTTTACAAGGTAAAGCATGCTGCAGATGGTAGCATTGAGAAATTCAAAGCGAGGTTTGTGGCTAGAGGGTTCTCCCAGGTAGAGGGAGTTGATTATGAGGAGACCTTCACTCCCGTGGCTTGATATACTTTGATCCACTCCATTATATCGATAGCAATAGATATGGGTTGGAAGATCCACCAGATGGATGTGAAGACTGCATTTCTCAATGGCTTCCTACAGGAGGAGGTGTACATTGAGCAGCCACAGGGCTTTGAGGTGCATGGGAAGGAGTCCCATGTGTGCAGACTTAAGAAGGCACTTTATGGCCTGAAGCAAGCTCCTAGAGCTTGGTATTCTAGGATAGATACATACTTGCAGGGTATGGGTTTCACAAAGAGTGAGGTCGATCCAAACCTTTACTATATTGTGATAGGTGAGGAGCTTCTCATTCAGGTGTTGTATGTGGATGACTTGATCATTACAGGTGCAGAGAGACTCATAGAGCACTGTAACAGAGATCTTATGGCGGAGTTTGAGATGAAGGACATCATCTTGATGCATTACTTTTTGTCTTTGGAGGTGTGGCAGGAGGAGGGGAATTTCTTCCTGGGGTAGGGGAAGTATATTGCGGACATCCTTGGCAGATTCCACATGGAGGATTGTAAACCCATGTCAACACCGATGATCACCAACTGGAAGAAGCTTCATGCTTCGGATTCCGATTTAGTGGATCCCACATTGTACAGGCAGCTGATTGGTTCCTTGATGTATTTGGTCAACACTAGACCAGATATTTGTTTTGCAGTCAGCACGATGAGTCGTTTTATGTGTGAGCCTAGGAAGGTTCATTGGGTGGCTGCAAAACACATTTTGCGCAACTTGCAGGGGACAATGGATTATGGTCTCGACTACAGGTAGGGGGATGGAGTAAGATTGGTAGGTTATACTGATTCTGATTGGGCAGGTTGTGCTTCTGATAGGAAGAGCACTTCAGGGTGTTGTTTTGGGTTGGGTTCAACAGTAGTGTCATGGTTCAGCC
>APFE030881558.1:0-14614 GCA_000404065.3 Pinus taeda | reverse complement strand
AAGGGAAGCAAGGGACAAGTAAACAAGTAATAATTTGATGGCTGAAAATGCACAAAACAACAACGAATACCTATATGCAAGCTTTACTTTTAGTGGTAAAATATGCAATAAATGATAGATTTTGCTTTTTAAGCCAAGGTTACTTGGGAGCGGGAGCGACATTTTCAAAAGCTCTCGGTTTGGGAGCGAATCTAGAGCGTTTTTTATATAATATATATATATATATATATATATTTTGATGCATATATGTCAACAAAAACATGTAGAATGATGAGTTAGATATAAAAAAACATTAAAAACATAGATTGAACCATATAACAACAATCATCTAGAAGTTATAATATTCATCAACCATGTCCACAAGTTAGTAACATAGTAACATGCAACATATTGAGCCTCATGATTCATCAATATTAAAGTTTCAAGCTTTTAAAATTCAATATATAACATTTATTATCATTGATCACCAAAGTTGTACTTGTAAGCTAAGTGTAACCATTACAACAAATCAAGTTTAATTGGGAGCGGGAGAAAACGGGGAGCGGGAGCGACATTTTCAGAAGCTCCCGCTTTGGGAGTGAATCCCAAAGTGTTTTTTATATAATATATATATATTTTTAATATTTTGATGCATATATGTCAACAAAAATATGTAGAATGATGAATTAGACATGAAAAACATAAAAAACATAGATTGAATCATATAACAACAATCATCTAGAAGTTATAATCTTCATCAACCACGTCCACAAGTTAGTAACATACAACATATTGAGTCTCATGAATTATGATTAATCAATCTTAAAGTTTCAAGCTTTCAAAATTCAATATATAACATTTATCATCATTGATCACCAAAGTTGTACTTGTAAGCTAAATGTAACCTTTACAACAAATAATATCTAACATGAAATGAAATGTTATAAAATGAAATGAAATGAAAAAACTTTCAACTTTCATGAAGCATCATATTCATAATTCATTACCAATGAGTTATAATTGCCAACTTCAAACTTCAAAGTTCAAACTTAAATTGTCATATACTGATTACAAAAAATATCATAATAAATATGAAAGAGTCAATAGTTATAAAAACTACTAGAAACTAGAAAAGACAAGTAAATCTATCATCTACATCTTCCTCTTGCCACCACGAATAACATCTAATTTTTGAGCAGGTCGTGGTGGTCTTCTAGAAGTCTCCTCCTGCATAGTCCCATGACCAGAACCAAAAGCCGCATTCCCTCCACGTGAGGATGTACATGGAGGTGGCGACAACAAAGGAGCAAGACTTGGAACTCGAGCATTGGTACTAGGTGGGGGTGACATGGTCGTTGCTTCATCTTCCTCTCTCATAAGTTCTACTTCCAGTTCCTCAAGATGTAGAGTGCCATCCTCCAAATTATCGTCCTCTGGGTGGTTGTCTCAAATTTTATATGTTGGATCCTCATAAGCCCGATCATGGTAATGACTCAACAACCTCAAGTTGTAGTGCACATAAACCAAGCTTTCTGCTCGGTTTTCATTGAGTATGTTTCTTCTCACATTATGTATGAAGCTGTAGGTGCTCCAACACCTCTCTGCAGAAGAAGTATTTACAACTTGTGAGAGAACTTTTTTTGCCAATTTTGGCAAAAGTCCCATGTCGCCATATGCTTCCCACCATGTGAGAACATCAAATTTGTCTCTATCTTCCATTGCATGCAAAGAACCAAACAAACCAGTGCAACTGAAGTATCCACCTAATTCAGGACGCAGATTAGCACATTCCTCCCTGTCAGGTACCAACTTGTCTAATGCTTCCATATATCCTGTAGCTACCTTTGGATCCATATGGGGTTTGACCCTAACCCCACCCCTAGGTGCAGGTTGGCCCAACCAAGTTGGGGAGTAGTATTTTGGTGTAAAGATACACGCCAAGGCATGTAGTGGAACATTAAGTTTATTCCACTGTGTACACACACAATTGTGAATCAGTGTTTACAAGTTGCGATCATCTTTCTGAACAACATCTTTTATTTGCCCCAACATGGTATTCATCTGCTCATACACCTCCCCAATCACTGGTTTATTTGTATCTGCAAAACGAATCATGTGATAAATGGGCTTGGTGAATTCCAATACTTGCCTCACACGTGCCCAAAACTGACCATCAAGAGTGGTCTCCTCCACCTGTTCAAAACCTTGCTTATCAGCTGCATTTGTAGCCCTTTCCTTTAATATCTGCCAATGTGGACTTGATACCATGCTACCCAATGACTCCTTTACCTTCAAAAGGCGCCTGAAGGTGAGGTAATAGCTAGCAAATCTAGTCTTCACAATCTTCAACAGCTCCAATCTTGAGTGACTGCGGAAAAGCTCATGGGTATTGCTATGATTTGTAATAAATTTATCATTTTTTTGCCTCTCTTGTACAAATCACCAATACATTTGTATTGTTGGTTTTTGTTCTTAATAATATCATGCATCAAAAGGTTCATTGTGTGAACCAAACACCCAAACCAAAATATGTTGGGGTATTTATCCTCAATAATTGCTCCTGCTGCCTTACAATTAGCAACATTATCAGTGATGACTTGGATGACATTGTATGGCCCAATACAATCAATTGTTTCAGGTAGTGGTTCTGCAATGTTGATGCCGATCTTGAACTTGTCTGAGTAATCATATGCTGAAAGAAAGATGGCACCACTAATAGACACAACAAGAATACTTATCAATGGAATGCCTTTTACATTTGTCCATCCATCAGATACAATGGACACCCCATACTCAGTCCTTGAATTTGTCATTCCACTCAAAGAATGTGATATTTTTGTTTTTTCATGATCAAGTCCAACTTTTCTAGCCTTGTCATACCTAGGGCTCTTGTATCCTTTAGGGGCATCATTTATGGCAGAAACCATTTCATGCCAATAAGGTGATCGAAGAACATTGAATGGTATCCCACATGCATAGAGAAATTGGTAAACTTTTGAATCCACATCATTCCTACACCCTTCATCAAGGAAATCTAATATGGTTCTACGCCTTAAAGAGATGTTTGGTGACCCTATGCCTCCATATCCATTGCCATAGGAGGATGCTGAAGGAGTTCTTTGTGCATGTGATTGTGAGCTTGGTTCAAAGAAACCCTTTGATCTTTTAGATTTGTATTGGGATTCCTCCTATTCCCTTATGTATTTGGCTCTCTCTGCTGCTGACACACCTGTACAAGTTTTGTTTCCTATTTGTTTATTTCCATCCCATGGCCTTTTCTCACAGAGGTGCTTTCTGGCACGGGTGTATGAACCTGTGTAATTATTGTTGCAACAGGGGCAGTGAAATTTAGTGGTTCCACCCCCTTTCCCTACTTCAGGCCTAGTAACATATTTCCACAATAGGGTTAGGTCTTGTTTAGTTTTTTGAGCTGAATCATGTTCATTCTCCTCCAACGCCTCCTCAACAAGGTACTCCTCTCCGGGGTTTTCATCAAATCCATTGTAAACCACTTCTTCATCCCCTTCTTCTTCATGTTCATCCCTCCTTTTTCTACTCCCCAACACCATAATAACCAGGAAAGGAACCAAGAAGAAGAAAATGCCAAGAAATATAACCATGATGTTTGAAATTTGAAGATTTGAATCTGCAAAAAAATGGAATGGGAAATAGCGACTAAAAATTTATTTATTTATTTAGCAATGAACATAAAAAAATAATTGCTAGATTAGAGCGTAGATCCTACCTCTTTGGCCTCCAATCTCCCCTTGCAAGCTCTTCCAACTCCTCTCCTTGCTCCAAATTCTCCCTTGCTCTCTCTCATTCTCTTGCTCTCTCCCACTCTCTTGCTCTTAGAAATGAAATGAATAATAAGAGGGAGAGGGTTTATTTATTTTTCCCTCCCCTCCCCTCCCTCCCTTTTTTCCCTCCCCTCCCCTTCCTTTCTCCAAGGCTCCATTGCCTCTCCCACGTCGTGCGGGCATCGCTCACTGTTAGACTGGAGCGATTTTTCCAACCTGGGAGCGGTTGGGAGCGATTGCTCCCCGATCGCTCCCTGACCGCTCCCGGAGCGACGGAAGCGACGCTCCCTAAATTGAATTGGCAAAAAATAGGGAGTGGTTTTTTTGTTAGGGAGCGCACTCCGGACCTGCTCCGGAGTCACTCCCGACCAGAGCACGGATTGGGAGCAGGATCTGTTGGGTTGTGTTATATTCTTTTCACGTAGTTAATAGGGGGTTTGAGGGGTACCCGTAACCCCACTTTGCTGCCCCGGAAAATTTTGATTTTGGACACTTCTTCGCATAATGGTCAAACTCATTGCAAGCAAGGCATTTGCCTTTCCTTCCACCCTTAGATCCGGACTTCCCATTGAAGTGACCTGTAGGTAGGCCACCAGATGCTTCCGCAACGCCACTCTGATAATCTTCTTTGCTTCGAATTCACCCTTGGTGAATTTGAAGAGGGATGAGGAACCCATTGAGCCTTTTTGTCCTTTCCAATTGTCTTCGGTGATTGCTCTTTTATTCTTGCTTGGGCATTGTCTTCACCTCAGCTCTGATACCATGTTATTTTTAGGTATGTTCTATGTTGAGAACAAATTTACTTCAATTTTCCATATTAGCTCAATATCAATTCTAGGTTAGCAATCACATTTAGCATGATAGTAGAATGCAGATAGAACATAAACATCAATCGCAGAAAACAAGCCAAGACAAGAGGACACAAGATGTGGCGCCAACCAGGGACAAACCCCAATGTGGGGAAACCCTTGATCAATTCTTCTTATGTTCTTCAATGGTTCAACAAAGAGAGAGATAGTACTTATACATCAGAAGTCAACACTTTGACTTATCAAAATAAGAGCAGAGATCTTCACTAAGAAGATAACACATGAGGTAGCTGATATAAACTCAGGTGAAGGCATACTGCTTCAACTGATCCTCCAAGGTGACTCCATCACCATGTTGCACCCATTACTGTGCTGCACCTCATTATCATGCTGCATCCATCACTGTGCTACACCATGCTGCACCCATCATCACTCTCACTTATAAGCTGCATACTGCAACACTGTAACTTTGTCATGGAACAACCTTAACTGCTTGCTATTGCTTGTAGCCTAGCAAAGTAGCTAGCTGCAGCAAGAGATTCTTCCAACAGATCTCATGAACCCTTCATAATCTTGATACAAATGCTGTTTGCTATACTTGACTTTGCTGTCAGCACTATGATTCACCAACCAAGAAAATAGTCTTAGGAACAAGTCATGTCCAAACAGATATGCTGCCACCTACAGCACCATGTTGTAATACAATTACCCTTGCTGCAGTTTTAGATCCACTTTCCTTGCTGTGACTAAGGGTCCTTTCATACATAGATAAGGGCTCCTTCAATTAAGGCTTTCCTCCTATATTTGCTGCAGCTGGGATGTCCTCCTTTAGGACTGTGACAAGGGCAACACTAGCCCTCCTTTGACAGCGGATGAGGGCATACCTGAACACATCTTAAACTCCTATTTGGACAGCGGTTTAATGGACAATTTGACAGCTGCTAGGAACCTTCTTAGTAGGGGCTTGAACCTCCTTCTTGGACTGCGGTTAGGGCAGATAGGAGCCTCATCAAACTGCGGATTAGGGCTCCTACATTGAGCTGCATATAAGTGCCTCTTGACTGCGTTTATACTGCAGATTAGATCCCTTCCTTGGATAACATATAAGTCTCTTCCTTGAGTGTGTGTGCATCTCTTCCTTGACAACGTCTAGGGCACCAGCTTGTGGCAGTTGATTGGACTGTGGTTAGAGCTTGTCAAGCCCTTCTCTTTACAACGAATAGATGTCTCCTTTTTGCTGTCAATGAAACCCTCTCTGACTGTGATCTAAGGTAACTTCTTTCTCTGCGGATTAGGTCACTTAAGAACATCAGTATTAGATCGGTGTTTAAGGTCACTTGCTTGCTGAGATATGGAAGCCTTCTTCGTTGACTGCGTTAGAGCTTCTTGCATGACTGTGTTAGAGTCTAGGGCATCCTCTAGGGAAGCGTATTAGATTCCAGGGCATCCTTCCATGACAACGTATTATACTTGCTTCATTGACTGAAAAGTAGGGCAACATAGGATCTTCAGGAAGACCCTTTTTCTTCCACGGCTAGGACACTTCATGGCAGCGTTAGGGCATTATAAGGCCAACGTATATCCTAGAGCACTCCCTCTAGATCTCTTCTTCATCAAACCCAAAACAGAATGAAGAGAGATCACAAGAGTGTGTGTGTCAAATGACTTTAAGTCTTCTTCTATTTATACTAAAGCGTGGAGGATAAGTGGGTGCAATTTGGTTGTTGACAGACCTTGGTGAATTGTCCCATAACACAAATAAATTCATATCTCTATGAATCTATGTTGCAGGAAATGTGGTATAGAGGTCCGTTTCCATACGGAAACGGGTACGAAACGCGGAAACGCGTTTGGTACGGCCGTGAAACGTGTTTCCGGCTGTACTGCCATGTTTCCCGAAACGGAAACGTGGCCAGTACGGCTGGAAATGCGTTTCAGGGCTGTACAACCCACGTTTCCTCATTAACTTCTGTTTTTTTAATTTGTTTTTTAATTTACTTTTAGGGTATGTTAGTGACTTCTTGTTGCTTCTAGATGCGTGTCTAAAGTTATAAAAGCGAATTTTTGCTCTAGTGTTGATATGCAGTTCATGGTAATGTCAAATTCATAAAGTAAAAGTGATATTCTCCTTTATTTTTCATTTTCATCCTTTTACTTAAATTTTTAACATTACCATGAAATGACTCAGGATTTTTGAGAGTGGTTTTGCCCTCATTGGATTTCATATGGAGAAAGTAGAATTTTAGATCTCACTCAAAATCCAACAGACTTATTTGTTTTTCAGGATTTCAGGATTGGAGGGATTGCACTTGTTCCATTGGATTTTATCATGTACTAGGGTATAGAACTTGTATTTAATCAAGAGAACCAAGCCCTCTATGCAGGGGAAACTCCCAATAATCAAGATCATGTAGGGTACTAGGGTATGAAACGTGTATTTAATCAAGAGCACTAAGGCCGTTCAACTATGTAGGAGGAGACTCCCAATACAACAATGGTCCTTCTAAAAAATGGAATGTAGATGTAGAAAATCCTGATTTGGATCTCTCTCTTGCAACCTTATAGTCTTTATTGTACTTGCAGCCTCATATATTAATATAAATAAAGGTTGATTTTGAGATTTGGATATATAATAAAGGTTGCTTTTGGATATTCCGATATTTTTATTTTCATTATGTGATCATTCATGGGTAAATGTGATGTAAATTAAATCTTAATGTTTAAGTGTAATAAATTATAATGTATCATTTATGCTTTATGATTGCACACACACACACACACATACACACACACACACACATATATATATATATTCGCGTTTCCCCGTTTCCAAAATTTGGGGAGGTCGCGTTTCGTATCGCTTCCCGTTTCGGAAACTCGTACCCGTTTCACCGTTTCGTGCAACTTAGCTATGAATACATGTCATAGTCGGATGATCTTTAGATCAATCCTACACCTCTCGACAAAAGGAATCCAAGAAAAATATCAGCTGCCATAAATAAGAAGACCCACATGGAGTTTGGCCCTAGTTGCCAATTTTAACACGTTGGTTGTCCAACAGGAAGATATAAGAAGGGGCTTGAGGCTCATTTGGAAAACACATTGAGAGATCAAGGAAATTGATTTTTCTGAAGTAAGAAGTTCTCAAGAGGAAAATTGATTGAAGAGATTTCTTGCAGTAGAGGGGCAGTGAGAATCCGGAAGAAGGAATTTCAGAGAGGACGAGGCAGAGGGAGGATAGAAAGACGTCTAGAGGAAGGCTGACGCTGGTCCACGCAGTGATGACGTAAAGGCAACGCAGTCCTTAAGGGGAAGTTGAGTTTCCTGCTGAGGGAAGTCGAGTTTCAGTTGCCGGAATTCGGGGTGTGAGACTGAGAGGCAGAAGTTTGATTTTCTCAGCCAACAGAGGATCCATAAGAGGGGCAGTGTAATACCTAGGAGGGGCGATGCAAAAACTGTCGGGAGTGACGCAGTTCTGCGTAGAGGCCACGTAGAAACTGCTGGGAGTGATGTAGTTCTGTGTAGAGGCCACACAGAGCCTCAGTTCAGCAGGATCAGTAACTGATTCTCCCAGTGACAGGGTGAGATCATTTCACCAGTCTTTTGTTCAGTATTCTCTCTGTATCGGATTTCTAGTTGAGCATCCTAGAATTGTACTCAAATTTTCTCCTGCATAATAATAAAACCCTCAGAGCTGCTGCATTGATTTTTCCGCATTGGGTTTTTCCGGGGACTATTGTCCAAAAATCACTGTGTCCTATGTGTTTCTATTTTCCTTGCTTAGTTTCTATGTTTCAAAATCATATTTAATTTGGTGTAGGCTGCTTCAGTAGTTTACTTCAATGTTTCAAGAAGAAATCTGAAATAAGCTTTTAATGTAATTTACAATCTAGGTGAAGTAGATTCAGTTGGTTGTCGTAGGATTCCTGAGATTGTTAGATCTAGGAATTTTCACATGGTATTAGAGCTGTTGATGTGAAACAGGGAAGAGAAGATCTAGCACTGAAGCAAGGGCCAACTTGCTGCAACAAGCAGCAATTCGAATCCCCTGAGGGATTGCGCAGTGCTAGCCAGGAGGGCTATATTTTCATGGGTGTCTCACTTTGAGTGCGTTGACAGACAGGTAAGACTGCCAGATCGAAAACTTGCCAAGGCAGAAGGAGCTACACAAAGCCACGTAGAGCTAGAGGGACGTAGTTTTCTACAAGCTGAGTGATGGGTAGAAAAGTCGTCAAAAGGAAGAAGCAGATCACATAGTGAGGGAATACTTCCTCAGTGATTTCTTGCCAAGGAAATCAATATTTCTCATTTGGTGAGTAGAGGAGCAGCAGCTTACCATCTCCATCAGGGAGTGCGTAAGGCAACCTAGGAGCTACGCACTAGGTAGAAAGAGGGAGTTATTCGACATTTTTCAAAGGATATGGCAACCAGTGGCTTCAGTGATCAGGACAGGTTGGACGAGGCTTCTAACTATGTCATCTAGAAGGCTAGAATGTCTTTCCTTCTAGATGAGCATGTCCTTAAGACATATGTTGATAATGTGGTAGTTGAACCTGCGGATGCAGATCCGCGAAAGAAGTACAAGGTTGAGATGTCAAAGGCCAAGAGGATGATCCGCTTGTTTGGTCAATTCAATGTCCTTGAATTGGCAATCATAAATTGTCAACCAGGGTGCGTAGATTGATGAAGTACAGGTGCACAATATGAGCTGAGAAGTTATTTAGTAGGTTGTTATGTATTTTTTAAGATCTAAACTTGAGATGGAGGTGGTGTTTGTCAATTATATTAGTGTCGTAATTCTTAGGGATGTTGGTTAAGTTTCCTAGGAATTAATTTCTATCCAATTAGTTTGTAGATGATGTGAGAATGGTTCTACTTGTATTAGATTGTTTTGGGATTTTTGATCTTAGATCTTTATGCTGCAACTTCTAATTCTCTAAGTACGAAAAGAAACCGATTCTATCAGCTATGAAGGAATACTGTTGAACTCGATTGTTTATGAGAGGTCTTCTCACTTATTCAATTTCTGCTAAAAAAAAGTAACCCATGCAACATCTATATCGTCAATTGAACACACTTCAATTATGCTGGATAATAAGCAAAGGAAAGAACTGTGCAGTACCAGGTATAAAGCAAATTAGATAACAACCTAAGCTAGGTATAAAGCAAATTAAAGTTCTTATGTAGATAACAATTCGCTAGCGAGATCATTAAGCAACATTGTCACACAAAATAGAGAAATTGAAGAATTAAAGGAAATCAGATTGTAATTGATCAAAACCTGCGACTATTTGTAGGGTCCCTCCACATAGCAGTTCAGAGCTTCAAATCAACACAATGCTTGCACACAAAAACCAATTCTATTTACACAAAATTTACAAACTGTTCATAAACATATCATTCGGCGTGCACCCAAATAACAGTGTGACCATTAGTTTTATAGCAGGTCTCTTGGCATAACTGTATGAATATTTCAAGCCTAATATCTCTAACCTATCTAAACTTATATCGCTTAAATTGTCGTTTTGCTATTTCGAAAGCAAAACGATAAGGTTTCAACTGATCTCGAGTTCTATTCTGCGTTAATCTGATGGTTGATTTGGAGTTTGATTGCGATCTCCTGTGCTTCTTTTAGCAAACAGTTTCAAGTGGATACGAAGGTATCCATGAGGGAGTCATCCTCTATCCATCCACATCTTTTGCTGCTGACTTGGAACTCTGGAACCTCGCGAACAATGAAGACAGCTACAGAAACCTGGACTAGCTACGGAAACACACTAATTTGGTAGCCAATTGCAACTTTAATAAAACAATAGGGTATACAGTTAAATATGAACAAGAAAACATACTATTGCATACCTTCATCAAAACCTGGTAGATATGGCTTTATTCATGTGGTAAATATATATGAAAAAGAGAGGATCATTAGGCAAAAAGGATGTCATGGTAGGAAAATCTTCAGACTCTACACTGCTAAAGAAGTACAAGGTTGAGATGTTAAGGGCCAAGAGTCAAGGATCACGTGGTGTGCCATGTTGCTAGCAAAGGAACTGCTAAGGAGATGTGAGATGCCTTGGCCACATTGTATCAGGGATCTTCTGAGCAGCGGAAGATGTACTTAGAACAGAAGTTTAGGTCTACTCAGACGCTGAAGGGAGAACGTGTGGATCCATTCCTCACGAAATTGAAGGAGATCCATGATGAGTTATTGGCTGTGGGCCACACACCTCAGGATTCAGAGTTAGTGAGACTGGACCTAAATTCAGTCTCAGATGAATGGGAAGTCTTTGTCCAAGGTATCTTGGGCAGTGCAACATTGCCAAATTGGGACGAGATGTGGGCAACACTGAAACAAGAAGAGCTGAGGAGAGACTTGCTCAAGGTCAAACTTGATAGGAGCAACAACAACAGTGGGTTGAAGCGCAAAGTAGAGGAGGAGGATAACGCAACTCTTGCATCGAAGGGACAACAAGGGCAACAAAGACGAAAGAAGGACGTCTCCAAGGTGAAGTGCTTCAGATGTGGCGAGATGGGCCACTATGCATCCTAGTGTCCTTTGAAGAAAAAGGACAAGGATGAGAAGCATGATCCTAAGGTTGCAGGCACAAAAATCGATCAGGAGGAGGAGTTCGCCATGACAACCAAGATACCTCCAAGATGGAGGTGGGCTGATATAGAACTGTAGTTCGATAGAGCTACAGATGGGCAGGATCCTTGAGGAGCTCACCTCTTGGATCATCACCTTGCTACGAGAGCCCATGATCAGTAGTAGCAGGATGGAGGAGTTTTCAGTTGGTGCCATAGAGTGTTGATTTGACAGATGTAGTAGTTAGTACTACCAGATCTTCAGCAGCACAGAGCAGAGAGGCAGCGGGGCGAGGAGGCACATGCAGAGCTTCAGCAGCGCAATGGCTTTAGAAGAGAGCGTGGAACTAGCAGTGGTTAGGATTTCAGCACCGAGGTGTATCCACTGGATACTTGTTCAGTTTTGGTTGTTTTCAGTCGCTTCTCTCAACCACTGAGTTGCAGTACGGATGCAGTGTTAGCAGCGGCAGTGCTAGCAGCATAGCAGATGCAACATTTGAGAGGGAGCTGTAGTACAGATGTAGCATTGGCAGTGGCAGTGTCAAAGACAACAGTACAATAGCAGCAACAACGCAGTAGTTGGTGGACAACATGTCAGACATCAGCAACGCAGAGGACGATGCATCAGAGTCAGAGCAGTATGCAATAGCAGTGTATTGCTAGAGCACACTCCGCACTAAGAGGGAGTGTTGATTTAGGGTAGCATCGGATGTGCTCTAAGCCTCAAATTTTGTAGGGTGGCTTGGGCACATGCATTCCAAAGAACCCAGAAAGCGTTTTGGGAAATCCCACCCAGAATTGATTTTATTAAAATAATTAATATTTTTAATGGGGTTCTTAAGTCTAAACTTAAAAAAATTAAAATATTAATGGGTATTAATCTAATAAGGGGTGAAGCTTCTAGAAAAAGACACGGATCAAGCCAAAATGATTTGAGCCTTTTATTATGATTTAATCTAGGTCGTTGGTTATGCAACAGGAAGATATAAGAAGGGGCTTGAGGGTCATTTGGAAAACACATTGAGAGATCAAGGAAATCGATTTTTTTGAAGTAAGAAGTTCTCAGGAGGAAAAATTGATTGAAGAGATTTCTTGCAGTAGAGGGGCAGTGATAATCCAGAAGAAGGAATTTCCGGAGAGTATGAGGCAGAGGGAGGACAAAAAGACGTCCAGAGGAAGGCTAATGCTGGCCCACGTAGTGCTGATGCAGAGGCAACACAGTCCTTAAGGGGAAGTCGAGTTTCCTGCTTAGGGAAGTTGAGTTTCAGTTGTCGGAACCTAGGGTGTGAGTCCGGGAGGCAGAAGTTCGATCTTCTCAGCCAGTAGAGGATCTGGAAGAGGGACAGCGTAATACCCAGGAGGGGTGACATAGAAACTGCCGGGAGTGACGCAGTTCTGCGTAGAGGCCACGCAGAGGGTGACACAAAGCCTCCAGTTCAACGGGATTAGTCACTGATTCTCCCAGTGACAGGGTGAGATCATTTCACCAGTCTTTTGTTCAGTATTCTCTTTGTATAGGATTTCTAGTTGAGCATCCTAGAATTGTACTCAGATTTCCTCCTGCATAATAATAAAACCCTCGGAGCTGCTGCATTGGTTTATCCACATTGGGTTTTTCCGGGGACTATTGTCCAAAAATCACTGTGTCATATGTGTTTCTATTTTCCTTGCTCAGTTTCTATGTTTCAGAATCATATTTAATTTGGTGTAGGTTGCTTCAGTAATTTACTTCAATGTTTCAAGAAGAAATCTGAAATAAGCTTGTAATGTAATTTATAATCTAGGTGAAGTAGATTTAGTTGGTTGCAGTAGGATTCTTGAGATTGTTAGATCTAGGAATTTTCACAGATTGCTGGTGGATTTGTGCCCCATCTTTAGTCATCTTGGAGCAAGGAGACTGTTAGAAGGTAGAGCTTTGAAGACCTTATGAACAATGAGTTTGATGATGCAAGAGCACTGTTAGAAGGCAAAGTAATTGGGCCTGTGTTCAATGATCCTTGGAGAAACATAGATCATTGATAGAAGGTAGTTTGATAAGCCAATTGTGCAAGAGAATCTGAAGGTGCAAAATTCCTTGTGAGCAGTAAAGGCAGAGGTATTGGAGCAACATATTCTCTGCAAGTATAGGTGGCAAAGGACCTGTCAGGTGTTCAAGACAAGTGGACTGAAAGGGTTGGTGTAAGTGCTTCTTCAACAAGTATGTCAAGTTTGTCCTTGTTCTTGGGCAAATTGATTGTCATCTGTTGTTGACATCAAGCCCTAGTTTTCCTTGTATCAAGGCTAATTGTAAGGGCCATGATCCTTGGTTCGGGAGCCCTATGTTTGTTGTATTAAAGTTGTAATAAAAGCAAGTTCTGGGTTGCAAACATTCTTGTGTACTTCATTGATTCAATGTTGTATATTTTCCATTATGCAAAGTGCTTGGTGTTGTGGCATTTTAGTGTGTTTGTGATCATGTTTTAGGCATAGACTTGATAATAAAGTGCCAAGGAAAATCAACATGGTATCAAAAACTACTTTGAAGGGACAGTTGAATTAGAGTGTGCACAACGTACAACTCAAGACGAAGTTGGTTGCCTTGTTGTTGAAGGACGAGCAACATGGTGAAGTTGGCTACTAGTCTGAGGTATGAGGATAGGTTGGATGGGTTGTCGAACTATAGCCCTTGGAAGGAAAGGATTAGGCTGGTCTTGTTGGTGAAAAGATTTGGGAATGCACTGACAAGGAGATTAAAAAGCCAACAAACCCTAAGGTGTTAGAAGTATTTGAGGAGTTGGATGTAAAGGCTAAGCTGATCATCCTATATGGTGTCAAAGATCAGTTGATACCTCATCTAACTGGGAAGAACACTGCACATGAGATGTGGAAGGCTCTTCAGGACTTTTTCTAGAATAAGAATAAGAACCAGTTGTTGGTGTTGAGAGATAAGCTCAAGAACACCAAGATGTTGAATGGCGAAGGTGTGGCTCTGTATCTGACAAGGATTTCTCAAGTTTGTGATGAGCTAGCTGCCACTGGAGCTAATGTTCCAGATTCTGAGTTAGTGAGGATGGATTTGAAGGGCTTTACCGAGGAATGGAAGCCATTTATCAAAAGGATTGTTGCTCGAGATAAGCTACTAGATTGAAAAGGTTATGGGACAACTTCATCCAAGAGGAATTGTAGGATGAGGATATTTGTATGAAGAGGAAGTCTACTGAAGATAATGTGGCTCTTGTAGGTAAGATGAAGGGAAAAGCGAAGAAGGACTTGAGCAAGTGATCCAGGTGGATATTGGTGGCCACCTGCCAAGTCCATTTGGACCCTCATCATTGTCTCTTTCAGCATTTTCAGTTTCCTTAATTGTAGCACAACTTACTATTTTTAGCAGTTTTTCGGGTCCTGAACTTCCGGAGCCGTTTGAGGCCCTAAACGACGTTTTTTGGGGAATCCAGGGGCAAC
>APFE030881551.1:0-12027 GCA_000404065.3 Pinus taeda | reverse complement strand
TCCATCTCCGTCATTGTTCCACAAATGAGCAAATTGTAGACATCTTCACCAAAGTGCTTGGAAGAGAAAAGCTTGAACAATTCAGAACGATGCTTGGACTCACCAACATCCCTTCAGATTAAGGGGGGGAATGTTGACACCTAATATTCATGATTGGGTAAATTTATGTAAATAATTAAATTAGGAAGGTGAACAGTCATCGGGAGATGAACTGAACAGTCACTCCCTATTGTATATAAAAAAGAGCTACCTAATGGAATATAGACGAATCAGTTTTTGTTTTGTGGAGTTACTGCCTGGCCTGACACGGTCCATGGTATTGGATGCTTCAGCATGTATATATATGTATTGTAACATTGAAAGGAACATAATGAAAAATCAAGCTAGTAGTCCTGATTTTGGGATCCAGGGGAAAAACCTCAGTGTATATGTGTTTTATGTGTTATGCTCTCGCATTGTTTATTTTCCGTTCTTAGAATTCGTATGCAGGTAATTTATGTACGAGTTAAAACCTACAGATAGAACAGGTTGTATTAGTCCCCGAACGTTCGCATAGAGTGGTCTTGAGAGCATCCATGCTTCCATAGACACTCTCACAACAACCTTATGAGAGTGTTTAGGGGTTGAAGCAGGTCTAGGTATGTTTGAGCCCAGATGCCCTCATCCAGTTCACTTGAGTGCATCCAGATCTATTCCAGACGTAGTCATCGAGTTATGCAGAGAGTGTCAAGATATGCTATAGACACTCGCACAACTGCTCCTCCTTGCATCTGGGACTCATGGATCAGATTTATGTATTCTGAAGATTCCGCTTAGTGACATCAAATTTCAGATCAGTGATAGCAGTGTCCAGTAGTTGATTTCAGTTTGGAACAACACATTACAACCATCAAAATGAGGGTTTTGATTATAAGCATGATTAGATCTGTTTCATGGATATCATAGTAGTTTTTGTTGCATAGATAAAGTTATGGATCATTGTACTCTCTTTTGCTGAATCATTTGAAGATGATCTAAGAAGAAGAAGATTTGTAAGGGTTTTCCCTATAGTGGGTTTTTCCCTGGTCTCAAACCAATCCTAGTGTCTCTATGTGTGTGCATGCTTTTCTTATATTGTTCCTTTATGTTTCGTTGCATTAATAATGATGATGATGTTGTTCTTTCTATATAATAACATATGCTAATGGATAATGGTGTAGATCTAAATAATGTAATAATGATATGGGGTGAACTTCATGTATTAGTGATGAAATGAAATTATCGAAACAAAGAACAATGTTGCTGTGTGAAAATTCAACACATAGGAGTAGGAATTAACTTCCAGAATTTCACATAGATATTACTACTAGTATTTCGCTTTCATATCTTCTAGTGCTCAAGAGAAATTAGTAGAACAATCACACATATGCACATCTATACTCTTGCAACAAAGGATTGGATATATCAAATATCGTCAACCATTTGATGACTATGATGTATCCCAGCGACATGTACAACTAGAGTCATTCCCAATTTATTCTCAATTTTACCCAATACAGGTTGTTATCCTCGGTATGATACCAATTTGTAGTACATAGTTTTTAATGGTTAAAGTCAAACCCTATTTCCATGGTAAACAATATGATCCAAAATTAGACTTGTGGCTTTGCTATTTACAATTACAAGTGCTTTTAGCTAGTGACTTCAAGAGATTCATATCAATGTGTTTCAGAATTCAGTTTCTTTATGCACAACAATTTTCATTACTATGACTTCTAATATGCAAGACGAGAATCAACATAATTCTAGAAATAATAGCAATACATAATACGTGAAATTTACCAATTTGCACAAGGACAAACAACTTTTGTTCTAAAGTTTGTTATTCAACAAAAATGAAAGTTTTACAATTGTGTCCTTTGACAAGTCTTCATTGACAAGTACTCTAGTCTCTAGATACTAAACCATATCGCATTACATGAATCAATACATGATTCAAATATGTCTATTTTCTTGAATTTCAAATCTAGCTACTTAATGCAGATGAGGACACTCATAAGCCATCGTGGGTTTTATATCATTTCAGACAAAAAAAGAAGCTACCATACCACATTATAATACTAAAATAAAACATAACTGTTGTGCCTAGATTTTGCAAAACCAAAATCTAGATGTCTAACCAAAAGACTAGAAGTCCCATGTCCCACACTTACCTCACCCATGTCCACACTTACAACCTATAATCGACTTCCAATAAAAATTTTGGTTGGATGGAAAAAACCAAATAAAGCCATCAATTAATTTATTGGTCCTCAAAATTATTGCGATAATTTATTTTTTTCAAAGGGGGGTCCTCTTTGAGGAAGCATTATATTACAATTATATACAATATCTATACCGCTGATATCCGTACAATCCGTTGCGTCACACTTGACAACAACCCAGCAAGAGACTATTATATATTGCGTGCAGGCAACTCAACATATCTAACGTGAATCGAACCCAGATGGGGAAGGCAATAATGCACCGTACCAACCACCCGAGACAACACTTAAATACTAATTTCTATTATTGCTACAATGGTCCTTTATAAACACGGTGAAAACTTTATAATAATTTCAACGAGTGTTAATGCTAACCAATGGATTCGATTATTATAATCCGATATTGTTTGACAGCCGGGACTAATAAAGTGCAAAGGGGGAGAATTGTATGGCTATGGGTTGAATGGAAAATATAAAAGAAGAATATGATCTATTTTTTAATATAATATTAATTGAACTCCAAATAGGCCCTGGACCAAATTATTGAACTAAAAGGAATATTAAAATAATAATGATTTTTTTTGTTCATATGATGTGTATATTTGTAGGGTTGTTTTATTGAAGAAATAATAAATTTAAATTATTAAATATTTAGAAAGAAATTGAATGATTTATTTTTGTTTTTTTTTATTTTATAAATTAAAAGTTATTTTTCCTTATTTAATTAAATTATAAATTTAAATAATTAAAATTAATAGTTTTTTCAAAAATATATTTTACTTTTTTATATTATATAAATAATAATGTTTTTTTCAAAATACACTTTACTATATATATATATATATATATAAATTAATACTTTTTTTTCAAAATACACTTTATTGGTTTTATATATATATTATTCTATAATTTATTATATTCAAGTGTCAAATTAGTAGTGAGACAATTAATCAAATTGGGCTTATCATTGCTATTCAAAGAATACCATGCTACATAGGATTTATGGGTGGTTCATAAGGGAATAAGTTTCAACTCTTGCCAAATACATATAAGTCTTAAACCATTACCTGTTTCTTTACATCTAAAATGAACTCTTAACCAAAAAACAATTTTAAAACATATATCATAATATACATATATAAAAACAAATATATTAATAACAAAACATAATTAATTATTAAAAAATAATAAAATGCTAATATATTTTTCATATATTAAAATAAATATAGCTAAATATAAACCATAGTTAAAAATAGTAAAAACTAAAATTTTAAATTTCCTTTTTATTTTACACCTAATAGTTTTTCCAATATTTCAAGACAGGTATAAAGAAGATTCCAAAAATAAATTTTCCAATATTTCAAAACAAGTATAAACGAAGATTCAAAAAATAAATTTTCCAATATTTCAAGACATGAATAAACGAAGATTCCAAAAATAATTTTTCCAATATTCCAAGACAAGTATAAACCAAGATTCCAAAAATCCATTCAAAAGATTATGTGGTTAACATGCATAAAAATATATATTAAGATAAGCTTAAAAAGCCAACAATAAAATAATATCATAGATTTCAAAATTAAAATTATAAAATTTAAATATAAAATATGAAATATGTTTTTGTTTATTAGTTTATGTGAGTTTTGAAATGATTATATAATTAACTTGTGGTTTGAGTAGCAGAGAGCATCTAAGTTGTCAAAATCACTTAGGGATTGCACTCCACTTGTGCCACACCAACTCTTAGCATGGTTAGAGAAATTAGACCAGAATATTTTACAGGTAATAATTTTTCCAATATTTCAAGACAGGCATACACGAAAATTCCAAAAAGCCATTCAAAAGATTATGGGTTAACATACATAAAAATATATATTAAGTTAAGCATAAAAAACAACAATAAAGTAATATGCTAGATTTCAAGATTAAAATTATAAAATTTAAATATAAAATATGAAACATGTTTTTGTTTATTAGTTTATGTGACTTTTGAAATGATTAGATAACTAACTTGTGGTTTGAGTAGCGAAGGGCATCTAAGCTGTGAAAATCACTTATGATTGCACCCGTCCTATGCCACACCAACTCTTATCATGGTTAGAGAAATTAGACCAGAAAAACCCACCAAAAAAGCTTCCAAAAAATCTCACTAAAAACAATGCTTTCTATTTCTCCCCACATAATTTTAAACCAATAACTTTTACACCACAAAATACCTTAACAAAACAACCTGTCACATTTATTCTACCCAATATTAAAATATTAATTTTATTTTCATCTCTTAAAATTATTCTATATAAATAATATATAAACCTATAAATAATTAAAATTAATTTCAAGAATCTAAAAAACAACCGCTATTTATTATTATTTAAACCTTATATATTATATATATAAACAAACATTATATTAAAACATTTTGGAGACCGCACTTTTCCAAAATAATAATAGTTGCCATTTATGAATTGAGATGGTCGGCATTTTATCCAGAAGCCATTCTTACATTATTAAAATATCTTTGAAAAAGTTAGTCCTTAATTGGTCGCCAGTTGGCATGTTAAAGCATTTCAAACAAAGGGCGCTGAGTTGATTGCGTGGCGTTCTAGAAGATATTTGACAAATTCTTTTCTTATATAGGTACTCACAAATAAAATAAAGTGGGTTCATTGGTATTTCCCAAACCACGTGTCAATTTGACAGATAATATTAAATGAAGAGATTTAGTAGGGCTCAGCCAATCACCTAAGGCCGTGTGGCTGCTTGTCTTTGCTACGTAAGCATTGTCGTCACACGTGATAATATCCTTCAAGAAACTCCGACCAGAAGCTTCTTCAGCAATTTGACTTTGTATTCACCCCCGGCCCCGCTACCGCCGAACCCCCCGGAAGCAATGAACCATACGTTTCTCAAAAGTGTGTATATATTTATATCTCCACCTCCAGGAGGTATATACAGTTTTGTAACCAACTCTGGAGTCGTATTCCTTTTGCTGGGTATCCGTCCATCCATCCTCAGAGTCTGAGCCTCGGTTCCAAGAAAAAGCTAAGCTTAATATCAATAACCATGGCTGCTAATTCCAGTCAGGTTGCACCTAAATTCGATCATCAGCACGACAATTCTTCCGGACTTACTTGGGCAGATCAGTTGGATTACAACGAGGAGCTTAACCCTGACGGGTCTGGGAAGAGCAAGAGCAAATTGGGAGATTATAATCAGAAAATGAAATCTGTAGCGAGCACAGGGTTTGAGAAGGCCAAATCTGCTGCAACCACAGGGGCAAAGAAGGCCAAAGCCGGAACTTCAGCTGGCGTGCGTTGGATAAAGTCTCAGTACAACAAGAAAAAGAACCCGGCCTCACAGCACGACTGAGAGACGTCTGAGTTCAAATATGCTAGGGTTTCAATGCCTGTTTTGTCTGTAAAATTGATTTTTTTGGGGCAAGGTCTGAGTCTGGTATTTCGTGTGGCTGTAAAATCGGGCGCAGGGTCCGAGTCTGATATTTCGCGTGGCTGTGTATGAAGATATGAAGTTTTGAGGGCACGTGTAATTTATTTATTCTTATAATAAAGTTGTATTCGTTTTTTAAACTGAGAGCGTCCATATCAATAGTTTCAATCTCATGAAATGGAATACAAGGGCTGACTCTTTATCAAAAGAGTTATTATTTTGGCTTCTAGAATAATTTTCAATCTCATGAAATGAAATATAAGGCTGACTTTTTATCAAAACAATTATTATTTTGGCTTCTAGAATTATTTTCTTTGAAGAATTGCAGTACACTAATCTGTTAAAAATAAGCAAGCAATTTTTCTTTATATTATTTGAGTTAGTTTTATGTCCACAGTTTTATTTGACTCTTCATAATGAATAATTTGACTCTTTATAATAAACATATATTCAGATTACATAGTTTTATTTAGAGTTCTACAGAGATGGAGGAATTGACTCTTTATAATAAACATATATTCAGATTACATAGTTTTATTTAGAGTTCTACAGAGATGGAGGAATTTCCTTGATGGTCCGAGGAATTTTTTGGATGGACAAAAAATTTCAAAAAAACTTACAGTAGCAGCGTTTGAATCTTGTTTGTGATAGTGGAAATAGATTTAGGACCATCAAAAACCTGTAAAACACCTAAAATATTGAAATTTGACAGCTAAATATTAGATTTAGAAAAATTCCTATAAAATGTGAAAATTTCCATCATTTTTCGGGGCAAAAAAACAATCAGATTAAACAACTTCGTTTTTTTTTGCCTCAAACATAATCAGAGTACTTCTTGCTTTTGTATTCTTTCTTTCTGGGAGACATGTTTATTTTTCTGCAGCTACTGTTGATCTCCAGCTACTATTGATCTCCCGTTTCCAGTACTATATGAAGGAGTTTTTTCACTAATTAATATTTTGTGGAGTTTTTTCACTAATTAATATTTTGTGAATGTTAACATTTCAGTAATCTGATTGTATTGCAGGCATAATTTCTCCAGGCTCCATAGGATTCTGGTTGAGTTTATAATTCAATTTTTTTCAAGTATAATTCTGTTTTTTTTGTATTATATGCATTGCATTTTTTTGATTTTATTTATAGAATAACAAGGCGTTATGTTTTCTATTGGAAAAAAATAAAATTTAATTATATGAATTTTTAACCATTAAATTAATTAAATTATTATTTTTAAAGAGTACATATTTTATTTTATAGATTACAAATTTAAATTGAAAGACTTGAGTATGTACATTTTTGTAAATTTCAGCAATAAAATTTGTGAGAAGGCAGCTCCTTTATCTCACAAATAAAAGAGTTTCATGCATTAATTTAATGTCAGCTTGATTGTAAACTGTAAATTTCTGTTTTATTAAAAACAGCGGAGTTACAAGTTCAGATCCAAAAAAATAAAGTGTACTTTCTTAAAAGTTGTGCGGTCCTAAAGCCTGGGTTTAGTGGTTTAAAAGATACAAAAAATTTAAATGCTATATTTTGTCTTTGCGCTAAAATTTCTATGGTTAATATTTTTTTCCTTGATTATAATGATAAAAAGTATTTTAGAAATTACGTAAAAATATCATGAAATATTTTATAATTGAAAGTTTAAAGATTGATAAGTATTAAATTTGATATAGTGGATATTTTTGACATGTTAGATTACATGGTTTTGTTTTTAGGTAAAGGCTAACGAGCTTGCTATAGGGCATTAAATGTCTGTTTAGCTGCAAGTTTTATAGCCCATAACACACGCAGCCGATGATTAGATAAATAAAAAATAAGCGCATGTATATTATTGGGCTATCGAACTTGCAGCTAAGCAAATATTTAATGCCCTATGTCAACCTGGTTAGCACTTCCTTTATTCCTAGTTTTTACAATTAGCCAAAATATGATAATTCATTTCGAATAGTGAATAGTTTGGCGAAATTGGAGACGGTTCACAATATAGGTGCTTGACGGACCAAATTAATGGAAAGTCCATAGTTCTCCGTCAAATTAATGGAAAATCCATAGTTCATAGTTAGTATCTGCCTAAGCACAGATAGATTGCCGCAGAACTAATTTACGGAATTCAGAAATTTCCCAATTTTTACGGCTCTGAAAAGCTGAGAAAACAGGAAACAAAAGAATTTGAGAATGAAGTGTGAAAGTAGACACATTTCATAATCATGGTTCGGATACTTTAAAAAAAATTATTTATTAATATTGATTGGGAAAGTATTTTGTATGAACAAGTTTTTAAATTAAGATTTGATGTAAAATCCTAAATAAATTAATATAAATTTATTTTAAGTTTGGATCTATGGTGTGAGAGGAATCAAATATTTTTAATTGAAAAAAATTTATTTGAATATTTATATGACTAATATATAGATGTAAATTAAGACATATAATATAATATAAAATTAGGAGAGTGATTATATAGATTTAAAATTATTTTTTACTTGTAAATTTTTTGAGTAGATATTATTTAAATGTTTTGTATAACTATTTCTTTAAATTTTTTAAAAAGTTTATTCTAATTGACATGAGCAAAATTTCAACTTTGATGAGAGAATGACAAGATTACACTGAATTGTCACAGGGTGGATAATGTGCATACATAATTTTCAATTTATTCTTAATTCTCTATACCATTATAATTTGGTTTAAAAAATTATTAAAATTTTAATAATTTTATGATAACTTGATGGGAAAAAAAGTTATTATAAAACATATAATTTTAATTACTATTTCATTAATAAAAATTATAAATATTTATTTATAATAAATAAAAAATAATAAAAAAATAAAAAAGAATGTGTTTAAATAAAAATTGAAATAAATAAATAATTGATATTTAAAATGAAAGTAGTATAATTGGAAAATAAATAAATAATGGGAAGTTCAATCTTTTGGACATGTCTCACTAGTTAAATCCAAATATAAATAAATTGAAAAGTAAGTTAATTATTATTTTTAAATATTTTTTAAAATGACTAAAAAAGATTATATACTTTCATATATGACAACAACAATTTGGATTGGTATTTATTGAAAAAATGGTTAACCGAGGATGGAAAGCTTATTATGAGCTTGAAAATAATTGTAAGTTAACAAATATTGGGATATGGAATACAAAAAAGGCTCCTCATGAAAATCTTGTCACTGGTGTTATTTTATATGGATGTAGTGTTTGATGTTCATGGAGGAAGATAGAACATACCCGAAGTTAGTCGATAATATGCGATCTCAAGATTAAAAGAAGTACCCCCTATCATATCCACTTGATTGAAGCAAGTCTTTCCCCGTTTGAGAGTATGGCTATGACTAGGAAACATATGTAGAAGAAGTTAAACAACATGGAAGAAAAGATGTTTCCTAAAATTAGTTCTCATTCAAAACAAAACCACACTTAGCTCAACCATTAGGGGCTAAATGATGGTAAATGAACACATCATTTGGTAGAATGAGGATATTTTTAAAAGTATTATTACATCAAAATTTAAGGGGAAATTGTGGGGGTGTTAATGAGTTAGAGAGAAAAAAAGAAATTAAGATATTATAATTAGGCGGTCAACCTCAACCTCAAAAATAAAAAATATGTCTCTACCCTCACTAGTGAAAAGAAAAGAATAAATATTGTTAAAATAAGAGAAAATTCTCATAAGTTTCATAGTGAAATTGGAAGTAGACCAATTCCTAAAAAACCATGGGATGTGTTGAGTTACGAAATGGGTATGTATTTACTCTTAATTCCATCACCTTTTTCCTCTTTTCTTATCTCTTTCATATCTTGATACACTAACATATTGATGGATCATGATAAGAAACGGTTGAACTACTCTCGATTAAGATTTAGCCACCGTAACTAACTCTTATTCCTTTTTATGCAAAGAAACGACGAAAGGAACAATTGTTGTTCCCTAAGGACGGAACAACATAAACCAACAAAGGAAGAATGGGGTGCGTCGGTTGCGGTTGAGTCGAAGGACGAATTAGGAGGATCAACTCTAAATATGAAGGGTGTCAGAAGATAACATTTAGTTGCGAATCCCTCAGGATCTCCGGATCCTGAGGGATCGGATTTATGTTTACCTCTTTCTGACTATAAAAGCAAAATACTGTAGGAGGAAAGGGGATCGATTTTTGCTCATTTCAAATTATAATTTTAATTTACAGACTCGTGTTGTTGGAGGAACACAACCATATTGTAATGAGACTTGAGTTCAATGGTTAATATATAATTTACATTGTTGTCCATTCGTATTCTCTGAAGTAGCTTAGCAGTATTCGCTGGTGGCTAAGGGCCTGGCTTCTGGTGGATCAAACTGCTATCCTTTGTGTTATATATTTCTAATTCATGCAAGTTTGATTGGTTTGATATTTTTCGCATTTTCTGTGAGTTTATCTTATTTGCTATTTACCGATTTCCTATATTGAAGTTAGTACATTTTCTTTACATGTTTCGCATCATTGTCATTTGATTCTATTTATGCTCATTGTAGATTAAATTAATTAGCCGTTAAGACAGTGAACCTTATTGATTTAATCAGCTGAAAGAATTTGATTACCACTACTAAACTCTCGGTTGACATCATTTCCATTTGGATTGCTTAATTGAGATTAAGTGTGATTTAGATTGAACTAGCTAGAAGATATTGGTTAATGTTACTACACTCTCGGTTGATGTTATTGTCAATTGAATTTCTTGTTTGATATTTGATTACGATTTCAGTTGAGTATGAATTCTTGATGCTTAGGTGTAATATTTCCTTTAATAGTTGCAATTTGAGTTTTATAAATTCATCCTTTTACTATTGTATCAAAGGTTTATACTTCATTTTAAGAAACATTACTCTCTGGATGATTGATAACATGCACATATTGTGTACACTCTTAGAATAAAAGGACTTTCCCGGGTTGATGATTAATGTGAGGTAATTAGGAGTTTTAAAAGACCCTCTTAGCACCCAAAATTTTGGCGCCATTGTCGGGGAGAGTGTCGCCATTTTACAAAGAGTGATGTACATCTGATAATTATTTTTGAGAAAGAATTGGGTATTGAAAATGGAAGGTAAGAACCTATGTAACGAGCAAGTAAAGTGCTTGATCCTCTACTCGCTTTTCAACACAATTACAGAAAAGTGAAGCAAGTGTTTGATGTTTGTCTGCTGAGAGAGAATTGGGTATTAAAAACGGAAGGTAATAACCTATGTATGGAGCGAGTAAAATGCCTGCTCCCCCACTCGCTTTCTAGTAGAATTGCTAGGAATTTAAGGTAGAAATAAACATTTGAATTTTTGCATGAATGACTAAGAAGAAAAGACCAGAAAACAATACAATCCCACACCCCAAACCTGAAAAATCTAAGGGACAGGTGACCCTTGGATGATCAACTTTTATCGACGACATATTAAGAAAAGATGAATCTCATCCATTAGTAGGTCCACGAACCGTTGCTTCTGGACAACCTACTGTCTCCCTTCGGGCCACAGGCTCACCATCTGTAGCCTACGCTGAGGTCCACAGTAAAAATGAAGGGACTGAACAGAGTTTTCAAGATATTGAAATTTCACAATCAATTCCCTCACAAGAAGGGAATTCTTGCAACATCCATGAAGGAGAAGGAGAAACATGGGAATCAGAGGAACCAAGATCTCCTATGGTAGTAATTGAGCAAAGGACACCCAGTGTCCCAGATCAAGGGAGTGTTGTTAGGATCATTCCCGCCTCTTTTAGACATCCTAGGGACAACTCTATAGCTCCAGAGATCCCAGAAGGGTACTGGCATATCTTTGATCCAATGGTCAATAATCCAAAAACACCCCAGACCTCTACATTATAGTATCCTATTGTTGACACAGTTTCAACACCCCCATGAAAGCTATCCCTCTACAAAATATTCCCACCTTTCATGGACTCACTTCAGAAGATCCGGATGCGTTCCTGCTTGAGTTCGATGTTTTATGTTGGGGTTATGATTACACCACCAACCCCCAAAAATTGAAGTTGTTTCCCTCCACTTTAAAGGGAGCAACCCTGCGTTGGTTTATGGGACTGGGTGGAGGCATCATTAATGATTGGGACCAAATGAAAACTGCCTTGCTTAAAAAATATCAAGATTATTGCAGATCTAGAGAACTAAAAGAAGAGATATTCCAAATGGTAGCAAGGCCTAGTGAAATTTTGGAAGAGTATGTGGAGTATTTCCAATATAACCTTCAAAGGTCTCCCTATGCAAATCTGCCTGATAATGTGCTAAAAACCACGATGATTGGGGATGAAAAATCAGTGGATAAAGACACTAAATATC
>APFE030881549.1:0-14562 GCA_000404065.3 Pinus taeda | reverse complement strand
CTACCATATTTGTGGGATAGTCTGGTTATTGCAATAGGTAGCAATGCAACTGCCTTCCAGTTTGATGAAATAGTCTCATCCTTACTGACGGAGGAGATGAGATGAAAAAATATGGACAGCCAAAATGGTGATGCCTTTTCAGTATGAGGACGGTCCCAGAACAGAAACAAAAATAAGTCATCGAGTGGGGGATCAAAATCTCCAGGAAAACCTGTAAAGGTGGTGCGCTAGAAATGTGGAAAGGAAGGGCACTACAAAAGGGACTGTAAATATAAAGCTCCTGATAAAGGAAAGGGAACTGATGATGCACCTTCTGCAGAGGTGAAAACCACCTCAGATGAAGGTGGGGATGTGTACTTGGCTGCTTCAAGTACACATGTAGATCATGAGGCATGGTTGATTGATTCAGGTGCATCCTTTCACTTCACTCCCCATAGAGAGTGGTTCTGCGAGTATGCGAAATACAATGGTGGTAATGTATTCTTAGGGGATGATAGGAAGGCTAGAATCATTGGTCATGGAAAAGTAAAGTTGAAGTTGCAAGGTGGAAGGGTTATAACACTTCCGTGTGTTCTGCATATTCCTACATTGGCAAGAAATCTGATTTTTGTAAGCAAGCCGGATGATGCAGGTGTAAAAACAGTGTTCGAAAAGGATACCTGCAAAATGGTTTGGGGAGCACTGGTATTGATTTGGGGATTTAGAATTGGAACTCTGTACAAGCTGCAAGGTAGCACTATTATTGATGGGTGAAATAGTTCTGTGGTTGCTGAAAGTGGAGCAGAAAATCTAGTGGTCTCTAGAGAGAAAACCATGTTGTGGCATCAAAGGCTTGGACATGTTGGAGAGAAGGGTCTTCAAATAATTCATGGTAAAGGTATGGTAGAAGGTATGAGCAATAGCTCTCTTGATTTTGATTTCTATGAAAATTGTGTATATGAGAAGCAGAATCGGGTGAGTTTCCCCTCTGGTAGTAAGAGGGTGAAACAGATATTAGAACTTGTGCATAGTGATGTGTTTGGATCTGTGAAGGTTCCATCACTGGGTAAGTCTGTGTACTATGTATCGTTTATTGATGACTTCTCAAGGAATACATGGATATATTTCCTTAAGAAGAAATATGAAGCCTTTGACAGGTTTAAAGAATTTAAGGCTCTCATGGAAATCAGATAGAGAAGAAGATAAAGGTGCTGAGGACAGATAATGGTGGAGAGTTTTGCAACAAGGAATTTGAAGAATTCTATAACAAGTGTGGTATAGCACATTAGAAGACTACTCCATATACACCTCAGCAAATGGAGTTGCAGAAAGAATGAATAAGACGTTTATGGAAAGGGCAAGAAGCATGCTCAGTGGTGCCGGGTTAGGACAAGAATTCTGGGCAGAGATGGCGGAGACTACACGTTACTTGGTCAATAGGTCACTTTCATCACCGTTGGAGGATAAGACTCCACAAGAGGTATGGACTGGAAAGAAACCCTCTCTTTCACATCTGAGGGTATTTTGATGTGAAGCCTATGTACATGTTCCAAAGGAGAAACGAACCAAGTTGGATAGTAAATATGAAAAGTCCATCTTTATTGGGTATAAGGATGGTTTAAAGGGTTATAAGCTTTGGAATCTAGCAAAAAGGAAGGTTTTGTACAACCGAGATGTGGTGTTCAGAGAGGTGAAAGCTGTTATTAAACATGAATTCCAACCAAAGGAACCTAAGAAGATAGAGTTTGAGCTAAAGGAGGAAGAATCAGACTCTACAACAGAGGATGAATCAGAAGATGAAGAGCCACAAACTTTGGGTGTAAGAAGATCAGTTCGAGAAAAAAGGCAGCTAGAAAGGTATAGTCCAACTACTTTCTGTTCAAGTTTTGCTTTATCTTTTATTGATGATGATCCCAGAACAGTGAAGGAAGCAGTGGATTTAGAGGATGGAAAACTCTGGAAAGAGGCCATGGTTGATGAAATGGCATCTTTGCACAAAAATGAGGCTTGGGGTCTGGGTGGAGTTGCCGGCTGGAAGGAAACCCATTGCAGCAAATGGGTGTTCAAGAAGAAGACAAATGCAGAAGGGAAGGTGGAGAAATACAAAGCTCGGTTGGTAGCAAAAGGTTATTCCCAGGTGCTGGGAATTGATTTTGGTGATATTTTGTCTCCTGTTGCCAAGGTAACTTCTATTAGATTACTTTTATCTGTTGTTGTTGCTTTTGATTTTGAGGTAGAACAGATGGATGTGAAGACAACATTTCTTCATGGGGATTTGGAAGAGGAAATCTACATGAAGCAACCTGAAGGATTTGCGGTGAAGGGTAAGAAAGAACTGGTATGCAAGTTAAAGAAGTCTCTGTATGGGTTAAAACAGTCACCAAGGATGTGCTATCAGAAATTTGATACATTTATACGGGGACTTGGCTTCACCAAAAGCAAAGTAGATCACTATGTGTATTTTAAATTAATTGGTGATTTTGTTATTTATCTTGTCTTCTATGTGGATGATATGTTGTTGGTTGGAAATGACAAAGAAACTATTCAGGATTTGAAGACCCAATTGTCCTCCAAATTTGACATGAAAGATCTTGGTGCTGCAAACTATATTTTGGACATGGAAATTAAAAGAGATCGGGCAAAGAGGAAGATCTGGTTAAACCAGAGAAAGTATGTCGATACAATACTGCAAAGGTTTAATATGCAAGATAGTAAACCGGTGAAGGTTCCTATTCCTATAGGTGTGAGGTTATCTGCTGAACAATGTCCCAAGACACAAGAATAGGAAGAGGATATGTCCAGTGTTCCATATGCAAGTGCAGTGAGTAGCCTGATGTATGCAATGGTCTATACTAGACCATACATTGCACATATAGTGGGAGTATTGAGTAAGTTTATGTCAAAACCAGGGAAAGAGCATTGGACAGCAGCGAAGCGGGTTTTTAGGTATTTGCGTGGCACTAGATATTATGGCTTGTGCTACCAAGGAAGACCAGGATTGGATAGAGTTTTGGATATCCATGGCTTTGTTGATGCATACTGGGCTGGAGATTTGGATCAGAGAAGATCTACAAGTCGGTATGTGTTTAACCTATTTAGAGGTGCAGTCAGTTTGATGAGTAAGAAACAATCTATAGTGGCACTATCAAGCACAGAGGCAAAATGCATAGCAGCTGTTAGTGCCTAAATCTACCTCTGGCTGAACGAAGGCAGGTCTAGGGTAACATAAAACCATACTTAACCTGGTAGCTAGCCCCTACCAGGTCGGGAGAAGGCTCTCTCCTTGTCAATATCAGTTAGAATATAGAAATTATGGCTTGAGATGACTGATAATAACTACTGATTTTAGGCTAGGTATATTAGGTCAGAGGATTTTGTTTGATTTTGATGGTTGTTTGCTAGATCAAATGAAGAAGGCAGTTTTGGGTCTGGGAAATCAACACAAATTTGCAGGAGGTTCTGTGGGGCGAGGTAGGTAGGTGTTTTGGCAGTTTGAATTGGGTGTGATGGTAAGTCTAAGAGCAGTGAGGAGTTGGAGAGGGCATGCAAGGTTCACGAGTCCTCTTCAAATAGCAGAAAACATTAAAAACTAAATGTAACCTCAAGGTAGAGCACTGAATATCAATGGATTCCACCTATTAATCTTGTTTCATTTAGTTATGAAGAAAAAGATAGATGCTGGAACATATACACATAAGAGAAACTAAATAAAAAAGGAAGAAACATTGCCAAGACACATTACCACAAGAATCCCACAAAATGCTACAAAACCCTGGTTCATTTCCTTGCGAAACTGCAGAAGTGATTTAGAATGAAGCTCAAAGCATCCAAAAGAGTCCAACCTTGACAAGTGACTAAGAAATTACATGATATAGGCATCAAACCACCTATTCTAGTCATCAGGGGTTCAATCCATGAGTCAAGGAGCTGTTTCAACAACATCTAAACTAGGAACTAGAAAATAAGCAGTGGAACAGCTTGCCTCTAAAACTATGGAAACTGATTCATTCAAACTCAAACCACCTCTAACTGATGTATCTACCTCCTAAAGTAATTTTTAATCATATTTACATCATATTAAATCATATTACATAACTAATTTACCAAGGAGAAAAGAAAAGTCAACTGATAGTCAAACTAGGCGAAATTTTGAGTTTTTAGGCAAAATTGGCAAAAAATTTGCCTGATCCGCAGCGCCACTTCAAGGAAGATTTTGGAGGCCTTCCACTTCACCAAATCAGGCCCAAGATAGCTTATTGAAAATCTCCGCCTGTCTGGTTTCTAGAACACTTTGAATTTTCTGATTTGGAGTTGATTTTCCCTTGCAAAAATCATTTCTCGCAAGACTGGTTTGTGTGGGTCCAAAAAGTGGCAGAGAGGGCATGTTTTAGGTGTTTTTTGCCCTTTAGGTGACCCAAATCTCCTTCAAATTTTATGAAACTTTCTGGGTTTCATTTTTTTTCCATGAGGAATCCAAAAATGAAAGCCATTTTGAAAAATACTGAGCCAACACAGTGCACAGTGCCACCAGCTGAAAATTCCTGTTTTTTTAATTACAAAATTGTGAAATGACAAAAATTTCCCAAAACTTCTTCAAATTTGGCGAGAGGGAAGCTTACTAACTACTTTGTTGAGCTAATGAAGCTCCAACTAAAATTTTAATTTTATCTCGTTCCTTTTTGGCCCTCAAAGCTCTCTTTAACTTAGCCTTTACCCTGTTTATCCTCGTCTTGCAAATTTTATTCCAAGCTAAGTAATGATAAGCCATATGGCACAGCATTTTATTTTCCTTGTTAGCTTTCTCAAGCATATTCTCAAGGTGAATGTTCACCCTTTCCAACCATGACTCTCGGTCAGCCTCAATTTCTTGCTCAAGGGATGTCATTTTGATTTTTCTTCTCTTTGCCTCTTGCCTAGTTTCTCTAATTGTCCGCAGCTCCATGATAGCTTGCTTATCTTCCAGTTGCTTGTTTTCCTGCTCAAGATACTTGATGATCCGTTTGGTCCTCTCAAGGTCAAGTGATAAGGCTTGGATTTTAGCCTCCTTCTCTTTGATAATCATATCCTTGAGGCTTGAACTTTGAGAGCCCAAATCAGTGTCATCCTCCTCAATCAACACAAAATCCCCATCTTGCCCTTCAGTAGGGTCCTCTTCATGCATCTGTTGCTTTCCTTCATCTCTGCCCTGTACCTGTTTAGCTGGAGAAGAAGGCAAAGCCCCTTTCACCCCTGGTGAAGATAGCATTTTCCTGTGGTTCGGTGAAGAAAATGAGACCCCTTTCACCCCTAATGGAGATAGTACTCTTTTGGCAGCTGCAAAAAGGATCCTAGTGCGTCTTTCATAAGTAACAAACACAAGAACATGAGCCTCTTCTGTTTTACTTTCAGGCTCTTTTTGTAGCCCAGAAAGTTCACCTTCCTCTTGAGGATCTGCAAATATTTGAGGCCCCTTGAAGCATTCATGGGCAATGAAAGTTTCCCATGACACTCCCAACTGAGTGAGCTAATGCAAAACAACAATTTTGATGACAACAAAATGATAAATACTATTGAGCTACTGTGGATATGGTTTTCTTTTTGCAATCACCGTCATGATTTCTATGTTTTTACATACGAAATAAGGAATTCTCATCATCTTGACCCTGGTGAAGTGCATAAGCAATCTGAATGGTAAGCGTAAAGTTTGGAGAAGCTACCCTCACATGTGAAGTATTTGATGATAAGCTTCATGAGTGGAACATACCGGTCCTCCGAGAATTTTAAAGGAAACACCCTACTAAGTTTACCATGGTATTTGGCCTTGATATAAGGTTCATAATGTTGCTTACTGATATTCTGCCTTTTGTTCCACTTTTCCCCTACATCTAGCATTCTTGTAGCTTCTGCAATGATAGCTAGTGAAAGAGTGAAATTGATCCCAGCAAGATGCACCACATTATTTCCCATGTTTATGACAAACTGCCTTGCCAACTCATGATGATATTTGACCCTCTCAACCATTTCACAAAACTCAAAACAAGACTGATATCTGAAACATGTGGTGGCAAGAGGGAAAGCAAGGAGTTCAGTCATGCTAATAGGTTCTTCCCTAATAATTTTTCCACCCTTGTGAGGTCTCTTGGGCTCCACATTTCTTTCCCTTGAACTATCACTAAGTGTTTCTTCTTCATAACTTGATTCACTGCTTCCTTCCATGATGCTTGTCTTAGGGATGTGATGTGATGATGGTATGGTTCACAATGACAATGGATGAGAACAAAGAAGATGAGTATGAAGAGATTTTGCAAATGTGAAATGGAGTAAGGGAATAAAGGGACAGGTTTAGGAAATTAGGGTTTTGAGTTATGAGGGACTTATGGTTTAATGAAGCGAATTAGTTTCTTAGGGGAATAGGGATAGGGAGAATGGAATTAATGGATAGATTTAGGGCAATTAAGTGTGGAAAAGGGGAAAAAGATGTTGGTTTTGTTATGGAGTGAAAATTTTGCAATGAGATGGAAATGTATGAAGGAAAGCTAGGGTTTTGATTTTAAGAAGCAAAACTCATGAAGAAAACATGAAGAATACTAAATTTAGATTAAGATAAATGAAAACTTATTTGAATGAGTTAAATGCAGTGTTTGGGAGAGTTTTGGATGAATTTGAGTAGTTTGGGAACCTCCCTGGCCAATGCGCAGCACACTGGGCCCAATGCGCAGTGCCTACCTGATGTGCAGCGCCTGTGTATTTTTACACCGGAAAAAACCGTCTGATGCACAACACTAGTCTGATATGCAATGCCAACCCTTTGATGCACAACGCTAGGCAAATTTGCTACAAAAATAGGGTTTTCTCCTTCCTTTGTTCGTTTTTCCTCCAAATCGCAATTTTGGCTCCTCAAAGATGTTTTGCACAATGAAATGGATGGCTAACATGAATTCACTTTATAAATGGATGCAATTTAAGTTTTCCTCATTGCAAACCCACTTTTATAAAGTCTTAGTCACTTTTCTTCAAAAACTCTGTTTTTCATTTGAAATTTGACTTTTTCTTGACCCTTTGATGGACTGATGCATTTGGTGCTTGTGTTTTTGTAGTGGCTGGAGTTGGCAAGATGACCAAGAGCAACTGCTGAACTTGTTACATATAGAAACACTTAAATTACATGAAATTTGTACATAAAAATGGAAAAACTCTGTTTTCACCTCAAAACAGAGTTTTGAGGTAAAAAAGATTTATTAGGCATATTAAAATCAAATTTATGATTCTATGAACTTATTAATCCTCCTCATGTGCCTGCTGACCTTTTATTCAATTTTGAATGACCATGATGACAAACCCTAGACCTAGTGAGACTAAAACCCTAAAACTGATTTTTGTAAATAAAATGAAATAGAATGACAGTAAATGACTTGAAAAGTATGGACAGAGATCAGCAAGATATATGTCATGAGGGAAAAAATCTAAATTGAACCCTACCATCAGTTGATCCATGACCTAATGGAATGCAACTGATTGAATGAGACACCCAATATGCATGCAAAAGAGCAATTTGATCATTGATGGAGGTATGAAGTTACCGACACTAACAGTAGCCACTCATGCAAGCAAGGAAGCAGTTTGGTTGCAGAGATTGTCTTCAAGTATGGGGTTAGTACAGGGAGCTATAAGGATAGAGTGTGATAGCCAAAGTGCAATTTTCTTGGCAAAGAACCCTGCTTACCATTCAAAGACAAAGCACATTGATGTTCAGTATCACTTTGTGACGGATATGATAGAAGATAAATAGGTGTTGCTAGTAAAGGGGGACACATTGAAGAATACTGCAGATGCATTGACAAAATCTGTGAGCTCTGAGAAGTTCTCCTGGTGTAGAGAAACAATGGGCATTTCAGGGCTGGAAAAATGATTAAACTCTCCTGTGGCCCCCTATGGAAAGAAAACAACAAGTGGGAGAATGTTGGGTTGTGTTATATTCTTTCAATGACTAACCTACGTAGTGAACTGGGAGGTTAGAGGGGGGGTGGAGCTCCCTTTCGTTGCACCGATTGCGTAGCAAGGGGGTCACGGGGGGGCAGCAGCCCCCCCTGTCCGGGGGGTTTGAGGGGGGCAGGTAGCCCCCGCTGCCTCGGGAAATTTTTTTTTGGAGCCTATATTAGGTTGGGCGAACCTACCTGTGGTTTTCGGTCGATGGTTTTGGATGCGATGGCTTTCGGTCCATGGTATTGGATGCTTTGGCATGTATAAATATGTATTATAACATTGAAAGGAACATAATGAAAAATCAAGTTGGTAGTCTCGATTCTGGGATCCAGGGGAAAATCTTTGTGTATATGTGTTTTATGTGTTATGCTCTCGATTGTTTATTTTATGTGTTTTAGAATTCGTATGCAAGTAATTTCTATATGGGGTTAAAACCTACACATGATTGATTTTAGATCATAAAAGGAGAAACATATGGTTCTTCCAATACATCTTAGTATAGAATTAATTTGATCTATTTAGGCTTTAAAAATATTGCAAACATGAATGAAGTCAGTGAGAGTGACTTACTGGACAATTTTGTTTCCAGAGATATTTCTCTATATAAGTTGTGGGTTAATGAGAATGTTAAGGGTTACCTTCCTTAGAGAGTATGTATGATTTTTTTTGGGAATCATATTTGACAAAACAATCATTATAGTATTTCGTTCCTATAATTAACTTTGTATATTCTAGAGGGACAATATCACATATCATAGTATTGTAAAAGAGTGAGGTATATAAGATGTGATAGAATAGGTTTGTGAGACCAATAATGAGCAAGAATTATTTGTGATGTAAGATAAACAATATGGTTATAGGTGAGGAGTGATTAGGAGGGAAAAAATTTCACACTTGTAGATGAGACTAAATATTTTTCACTTATATTATCTAGAATCATGTCATCCATGTGATCCTTCATTTGATAATTTTGAGTGAAGAGGGACCCCTTATTGGTGAATTTGTAATTGTAAGCCATAAGAAGAGGGTGGTGATTGAATTCAATAGGGTTGGCTACATTTATTTGAATTTGAGGAGTTGTAGCACAAGGAATTTCATGGGGATCAATGAAATATGTCATAGAATTTATTAATGGTGTAGGGAATAAGAATTGTTAATGCTATGTGAAATTGTACTACAAAAATTAAAATACTAGTGGAGAAAGGGAATAAATGTAGAAGGAACCAAGGTTGTTATGAAGAATGACGTTGAATGAAAAATAGAGATTATTGTAGGGTACAAAGTTGTACATAAAGGAGGAAAAGGACTAAATGTATGCTTGTTTACTTTTCACTTTAACATAAGAGCATTCTAAAGCTATAGAGGAAGGCACAATACACATTACAATCACTTCAGTATGCAATAAGGGGAATAAACTAGGATTAAGTTTGAATAAATATCGACTTTAAATTAAAAATTGGAGAATCATACTTAGTTTTACTAGAAAATATATTTGTCCATTTCCTCGCTATAAAATTTCTTTAATGAAAGCCACCATGCCCTTAAACCCTCACTATATCTTGTATGTTGAAAAACTCTGACATCATGTTCTACATAACTCATGCCAACATTTCATTAGAAGTACATATGATATCCTTGTGCCTTTGACCCATCAATCCTATGGTATTTCCTAGCATTCAGATGCCAAACCTTAAAGGTCATAAGATACTATGGAAATATTATCATGCTTTGATATTTTCTTCTTGTATTTGAAATATGAGGAGAATGATGTAACACAAGTATCCAATGTGTTCCAAAAAATTGCATGGATAAGGGTTGTGAATAGTTATATCAACTATTTTGTCTACCAATCATAATATTACTTGGGTTTTCTATTACATAAATTGTGTATGTTGATGTAATATTCATTTATTATTGTTGCAAGATTCAAGTCTAAAAATTATTAGATGAAACCTCCTCACTCTTAGTTTATTTAGGAGGAGCCATGTGGAATTTCTTTCTAAAAATGATGCCAAATCACTTATTTAAAAGAGTTAGTTCATTGATATAATCTTGGCTATTTACGTTGGATATAGAGGGGGTTGTTTTGGGTTTTTCCCATGTGGTTTCCTTGGTTGTGGAAGCCAATAATGAAAGCTCTTATATAAATTGACACAAAATAGAATATAAATTTGAAAACAAATGTTCTTCATTCAACACAATTTTTTTAAAATCATATAGGTTTCTTCCATACAAAAGTGGAATGGTTCACATTGAATATTGTTGGGAGGTATAAATGCTATATTTACACCCACATTTAAATTGTCAATTAGGGGTCGTAAGACTTAGAGATGTAGCAAAATACATGCCAAAATATGACCTCAGGGATCAAAATCCTAAAAACAATATAAAAATAAATCATTCAAGAAAAGACTTTCCAAAGTAAACACCTGCAACAAATAAAGAATGCAAAGCTTCTTAAAAGACTACAGCTACGCTACAAATATGAAAGCATCAAACAAATTCAATTTCAAACTATTTTAAAATTTGTACTTAAGAAAAATCATTAAATGTTTCTTACTACTCGAAAGGAATTGCAGCATTCAATTTTTAAGTTTGTTGATCGGAGATATCTTCAAAGTGTTTTGCTGGACAATTCAGGAACTTGAACTGAAATTCTCCTCATGTTAATTCTGGCATTAAATTATAATGATGAATATTTAAAATCCCAAGATTAAAAATTCTTATGAATGCCCAAATAATATTAATTAATTAAATCAGAGGTTTCCAACGATCATATCATAATTATTATTTCCATTATAAATCCTTGCAATTAAAAGTCTATTTTGTTAGATAATGAATTGAACACAACAAATAGTGGAAATGAAGAACACAAATAAAAGAAATTCTTGCTAACTAAATATACTCATAAATAAATTCTAGAATAACGACATCACCGAATTCATAAATCAAGCATGCATAATTAAATATCATAACATAAAGGAGATCTAAAAAATGAAATTGCAGAATCTGAATTTAAATCAATCACGCATGAAATGAAATGCATTAAAATAAATCACACCAAGAAGAAATAAAATGCAATGAAATGAATAAATCCTAAGTAATTTGGCAACGATCTGGATGATGAGCCCAACAACCCAGCGCAATCTTCCTGTAAAAGCTAAATCAAAATACCATCTTCAGAAATTCAAAAGAACATGGAATATAAATTAATTACAAAATCTGAAACCAAATTACATGAACGCTAAATAATTAAATGCTGGGCTCCAGTGGTCTCCTCTAGGGATCATTCCACTGGGCTCAGATTCCTCACATGGCGCAATTGAAATACAGATTCTGCAAATAATACAATGATTTCCTATGCGATCCTAGCCTCAGCCTACTTCTATGTGATCCACGTCCTTTCATGCATGCACAACAATCTCTCTTATATAGCAGTAGTGCTACTCTAATTAAATGGATCGATGGTTGCATAAAATATAAATTTAGGATTTTTGGTTAATATAAATTAATTAAAATAAGAAGAAGAAGATTTTCTTCCAATTTCAAGTTTGAGTTGCTGCAATCCCGACTTCTGGAAGTAATTTGACTTCATCACATTTTTGGCAGTGGTGCATTAACACATAGCTGGATGTAGTGTTGACCCTTTCAATGCTGGGAAATTGGCACATTTCAGTTGTATGTAGTTCAGCTTCTTCCCTCATTTGATCACAACGTTGAGTGAGAGGGCGAGTAACTCCAAAAGCCATCTCAAACAACACTTGCTATTGAAATGCTACGTGTCCATAGTGCCATAGTGTATCAACAAAAAAATTTGAACTGCACTTTCCTAACATCGGCCGAGTATCGAAAGAAAGCTTGGAAAATCCTGCTCTGCTTTTTGAAGAAGAAATAAGGCTCTCCTTAGCAATTCTGAGAGCACAAAAACGAAGAAATTCCATTGCATTGAGACAAATATCCTTGTTGAAGTGTAGCATATAAATTGTTGTTTGAGTGCAAATCTTCTTCAGTGACACTCAGTTTCCTATTGTACAAAGAGTCACAACCAAAATTGATATTCCCTTGAAAATCAGGCTGAAATTGTAACCACCATTTCTCGTCCAGTGAGAGGCTTGGATTCATGTTGATCCCCCTAGCTCTGTAATCAGATATTACACCAACGGGAAATTATATTTGAAAGCAAATGGATTCTGAACCACTGACTATAATATATCCGCAATTATTACAAAGCATATCTAAGAAAGGAATTGCATTGAAGGTCACTCTAAAGCAGCTTGGGCGTTAGATCTCAACAACGAATATATGCAATCCTTCCTTGTCACCTATCTTTCCTTCTCACATGTTTCAGAGAAACATATTCTATAAGAGAAAAACAATGATTTATGCAGCAGTTGACTTTGAAAACCGGGTTTTTCTTAATTCTTTTCTGAATCTCAAGAACCTGTATTATGATTGCACTAGGTTATTTTCTTTTTCTTCCGACCAAACTTGGACTATCATAGATTTTAGTGAATCATGTCTTTGGTCATGAATGTGCACCCTCCATTCATTCGTTGATGACTTTACACCATTTTCCTTGATCATTGTATCTGAATACAAGCATTCCATATTGTTGATTTTCCAAGCTTAGAGCCATGGATGCGTACTACACTTGTATACTGATTTTGTAGCGTTGGACTGCATACATAACCATTCTCATATTTCCAGAAATCAGGAAGCTAGAAATAGACATTTCTTCACTAACAACGAACATTAATGAACCAGCATTCTCAGTCCAATCAACGTTTTCTTCTTTTTAGCATAAGAGGCTTATCAAAACCGTGGTCGAAACAGTGAAGTCTGGATTTTGTACTCAACTTGTGTTGTAATATTCCCATGACCATAGCTTCCTCATAACGTCGAATTTTGCCAAACCGTTTTTGAGTCATCTGAATGAGGGTGCTCTGAACAAAACCCGCATGTCGAAATTTCAAGAATTTTCACCATTTGATCACAAAATTCATATTTTCACATATAGTAATCTCATTCCGTACTCAAATGCATTTTAAGAAGTATTTTTGCACTGCTGGTGCTAGACTTATTCATCTTCCACCAAAAAGACATATTATTAATGAAATTTACGTACAAAACATTCTTCTAGTATAATTTATTAATTTAATAGACATTGTCTCTAAATGCCTCTAACTATCAGCTTAATAAGATAATAATGATTAAAAACACTATTCACAAGCATAGAATTGTTTGATAAGAATCGTAAAAATCTGGACAAAAAGGTAGCTCAACATCCCCCCACACTGACCTCCTTGCACGTCCTCATGCAAGCCGAACCATTAAACTATAAAACTATGAAATAATGCAGGGGAAATGCTTGAAGATCAGACTATGCTTATGATGAATGTCATCAAAAATTTCAGCAAGGATGAAGATGCCTGGTATTTTAAAGCATTCATTAGCCTCCAACATAATATTACAATACTGGCTGAAACCATGTTACAATTCTAATGAAAGTATTGATTGTAGGAATGTAACAAGATCAGTTACAAAAAGTAGACATTATGGAGAAAAAGTATTGCACATACATGTTGTCTTATCTCAATGAATTCTCTATTTTGCTTCTAGCTAGAGTCTTATGATAAAGATCAAGTTTTTTCTTAAAAGGTGCAATTTCATGAAAACTACCCCCAGATTCCTCCTCCTACCATAGCAATCCTATACCTAAATTGTGTAGCACGTATTTAGAGGCAACCACAATCAATACTCATGGTTGTCAATCAACACCTTGTGAGTAGTCATCATTGAGTAATTTATCACTCTAATTAAACTGAGTTATAATGCGAGAAAAGGGAAAGTAATATGACACTTTCGTGGACCAATAAACAACCTCTTTATTGAACACTTTAATTTTATTGTCATTCGGATTCAAAATGACATTTCTTCTTAATCTAGTACAAAGAATTACCTTCACTAAGGGTACCACTTCATTAAATATTCTTGATTTTTGAAAAATAGAACTCTAAGAATCACGCTCAAATTGTCTTAAAACCATTGTCCAAGAAATAAAATCATGAGTTTCATGGCAAGAGAAGGATAACCAAACAAATCATAGTATTGTTGGCATTATGATGCATGTGTTGTACTTGATGGCAACCCTCTCATAGAAGATCATCTCACTTGTATACATTCAGCAGATATATCAGATGTGATAGAATGCATGAGTTACCAGACAGCAAAAAGGGATCAGCTGACAGTTCACGAGTAAGCTCTGCCATCAAGTCCAAAGGGGGAGATTGTTGGTATTATGGCTAAAGTGTTGTCCTTGATGGCAACCTATTCAGGTGATGGATCACTATACAACAGGACAGTAGCAGAGCTTGTGTACAACAGGACAGTAGCAGAGATTGATGATCAGCTATCAAATATTGGAGAAAATAAGAGATACGCAGGTACACCTTACATAAGGTGCGTACCCGCAGGCCAATGTTACATAAAGTGCGTACATACCCGCAGTTATCCAGTTCATGGGGTGCGTACCCCCAGTGCACACATTCCAAGGCAGTTAAGCGCCCACCCGTGGGGTTTCTCAGTGGTATTTAGCCAACAGTATTGGGTTATTATGGTTTT
>APFE030881526.1:0-16991 GCA_000404065.3 Pinus taeda | reverse complement strand
AATAATAATATTAAATTAATAAATAATAATTCGACCTGGGTCCTAAGGTCAAAATTAGTCGTTGGTCGATTTAGCCGTTGGAGTCTCTGCTCAGACTATTTAACGTGCTAAGCTGGATCTGTTTCTTGAACTTGTCCTGACGATGAACCACACTTGTTAGTTTGAAACGCGTCGACAAATGTCTGTCTATATGTGATTTACGCCGAAGTTATTCATTAAACTATTATGGATCACAGAAGCCTCAATTCAACTATTAATGAATATATTTTAAAGAAAATGAATAAATTAGATAAAAATATATATTTAAATTTTAGAAAAAAATATGACATGAAATTGAATTTAAATTGACATGTTTTGTCTTCTTTTATCACCACCTAATTCTTTATGATTTTGTAAATTTAAGAGTAAACATTCCAACTCCATTTATTTTTATAAAACTTCTTTGCCACAAAAAGGGAGAAAGTGATACATAATAACATGCTTTTACCCTGTGTCCTTTCAGCATCTAATGATGATGACATTTGGTATGTCGATTCTGGTGCATCTTCTCACATGACAGGTAAGAAGGAATGTTTTGAAACTCTTGAAGAAAGTACATATGGATCAAAAATTTATTTAGGAGATGATACTGGATACAAGATTAAAGGCTATGGGGATATTCCGGTAAAGTTACCAAATGGTGATATCAATCGTCTTAAAAGTGTTTTATACGTACTCGGAATTAAGAAAAAATTGATATCTGTATCCATGATAACTAATCAAGATATGCAAGTCGAATTCTTCAAGACTCATTGTGTCATAAAGGATTGCAAAAAAGAAATTGTTGCAACAAGCGTGCATGTTGGAAGCCTATACAAACTGGATGTAAAAAGTATACCACAGCAAGCCATGGTTGTAGGTGGATCGACAGCCGAAAAACCTACAAAAAGCATGGAGCAGCAAAAAGCAAAGCATTGTAGCATTATCTTCATGTGAAACTGAGTGCCAAGCATTGTGTGCAGCAACATGTGAAGCGATCTGGTTGAGAAGGCTTCTCAATGATGCGGGAGAAGAACAGAAAAACTCAACCTCCATTAAAAGTGACAACCAGAGCACCATTAAGCTAGCATACAATCCAGTGTTTCATAAAAACACCATGCATATTGACACTCAGTTCCATTTTGTTAGAAAGAAACTACAGTCAAAAGAAATCCTTGTTGAATATTGTAAAACTTGTGACAATATGGCTGATATTTTTACTAATCCTCTTGCACGTGTAAAGTTTGAATTGTTTAGAAGGATGCTTGGAGTTTAGGAAAATCCTTTCTCCATTAACGGGAGAAGTTGAAAATAATTATATTATTTGTTTATTAGTGGAGAAAAGGTTACATAAGTTGTGACATATCTCTTTAGTTTAGGATTTGTTCCTAGAATTTAGGAGTCTTTTTGCAACTTCTTGATTTCGAGTTATGTACTTAAAGATGTAATTTCTGATTCATGAATGTAGAGTGATCTCTCCGTTTGAGTGTAGTCTTGAGGTGCAGTACTCAAATGAGAGCTACAACTCCTCCTTTTCAATTATGTGCATATTTTATCTGTCCTCAGATGGAACCTATCATGCTCCGAGAGGTTGAATCCCAAGAAGTGCAAACCTTTTTCCAAATTCTACACTCCAAAAAAAACTTTTACACCTCCAAACCTTCTATAATTAATCCAGAATGAAAAAAATCTAGACTAATTTTAGTAAGATGTTATTTTTCTAGAAATTAAATTTTCAAACTAAAATGCTCTCCAACTTTGGCAGCGTACTGTTTGGATAGCTAAGAGACAGTGTTAGGCTGCTTTTAGTAAAATGTTGCTTTCTGAAAATTTTATTTTTCCAAAGCTAAAATGCTCTCCAACTTTTGCAACGCGTTTGGATCCCGAAGGGGTAGAGTGTTGAGTTGAGGCCAGGCACATAGGATAATGAGGTGAGGATTTGCGTTGCCTTCTCTCACTATGCGGAGCATGGGACTGCCCTCCTTTCATTGCAGCTCCTGAAAAATCGGTCATGGTACATTGCAATTGGGATATGGAAAGTTGAAACCAGAGGAGTCTGCGATACGTCCTTCTGTTCTCACTGAACTGAGCGGGAGTCCTTGTTGTATTTTCAGATGAGTCTTGGAGACAGCTAATTATTGACTATGTATATAAAGCTTAAATTTGCCATTTCTATTTGATTTCCGTTCATTTAATTAAAATACTTATTCATCAAATATTACTTCATTTTAATGGAACTTACCGGATAAAAAAACCACTGAACTAATCATTAACTCAATACTCAATACATAATGGTTAATATTTACAATCTTCTCTTTGATTTTCATCCATTCAAATCAAACACGTTGTATTGCTACTGATGAAAACCATAGAAGAATTACGTGATATTTTAAAGTTGATGGTAACATTAAGTGAGAGCCCTTGACAGATGACTTAAATATACAATCATGTTTTATGTGTGCGCAGAATTAAAGCCAAAAGCTCCACGACTGCTGTATTTTGAAAACAACGAGACGGATGATGAGGTTACATAATTTCCGCGATTATTTTATCAGTAATTAGTATAGTATAGATCTATTTTTAAATATAAATAAGTAAAGAAGGATAGTATCGTTTTTTTTAAGTTTGGCAGTATTTCGATTTTCATGTTTATAGGTTTATTATTCACCTTAAAGATAACACAAGATTCCAATCTAATATTTCCAGTTTTGTGAGACTTCAACTTAAACTATACAAAGAAAGATAGTATAATTGTTTTTATGAATGGTCCCAAACCTGCAATTCTATATGGCTCAATCATATTCCCAAGCCCGCTCATAATGCCAGAACAAGAAGGTAAATGTACAAGCTTCAGGAAAGTCTACCCAGCTCATAATCCCACGTCAATGATAGCGTAAATCTACTTACCCCGGATGCATGCATGCAGGAAAGTCTACTTACTTCGGATGCATGGATGTTCCCAAACCAGCTCCTCATGAAGAGGAGAATGATTTAACAAATTTGATAAATATATAACATATAGCTTTTAATTGAAAATCAAAATTTTGAGGCATTTTATTTTTCAGATTATTTTTGGTTTTATTTTAATAGTATGTAAATAAACAAATAGCTTTGAATTTGAATTTTTTTTATGTTTTTATGGCTTAAGAATAATGATTAATTAAATAATTTAATTTAATATAAAAATGTAAAACTAAGAAAACTTGTGATATTACTAAGTGATTTTGGTTAAAACAATATTATTAATAATAGCAGAATTTTGAAATCTTCAATTTCAAGAGTTCACTAATTACTTGATCATTCCTATGGTTCTTATTATTAATGTGTCTAAGGTCTTTTATATAGATGGATTCATTTGGTCGTCAATATGGAATAAGAAATGTTCTTGCAAGGGAATTGGTGGAATACCCTCTCATATGACTCCACTTCATAGATAAACCCTCTCGGTTAGTCTAATTGGATCATAATTAATGCTAAGAGGATTTTTGTCATAAATTGTGATTTTGCACTTATCTACTACACCATTTATAAGAAATACGATCTAGATGAAAATTACCCTTATAATATAATGGAACAAGTTATTCATATTGTGAGGAATGAAGGTAATATCCTCTTATTAGGAAACTTTAATGATAGAACTGAAACTAACCATAATATTGTTCTAAGCAATGATTCCAATCCTAATCCTCTTTGGCTAGGTGAGGACCTTGTTTTAGCTAGTAGGTACAATATAAACTCTAAAGACCTAGTCGAGAATAAATTTGGTACTGAGTTAGTCAATTTATATGATTCTCAACACATTAAAATTTGCAATAGCAGAATCAAGTGGCCAAAGTCCAACCAAATGACTTGTATTCGTGGGCTCGGTAGTATTTTTATGGATTACATCATATTTGTCTTTATTTCCAACCAAATTGTAAATTTTGACCTCTTAAATGACCATGAATTTGACTCCGATCATAAACCTTTAACCGTAACTCTAAATATGTCCATGTACAAAAGCCACATATAGGTGCTCACAAGATCAAGATGATGACCCCAAAAGTGGCATTGGGGCTATAAGGAATGTGCACCCACAGGAAGATGTGTGTGTTCCCAACAATGCACACACATTCTTGGGCATCTGAGCTTGGTAAGGCTTGAGCTTCCAACCAAGATTCTAACTAGGTTTACATCTTAGCATGGGATAGGAATACATACATGTTCTTAGTAGTGTGAACACATTCTAGGAACATGCACATGTTCTTGGTGTGATTTCTATTTTATGCACTCATGGCCCCATTTTGTACCATATTTGAATTATGTGATGTGTTTTTGGGAGATATTGAGCACATTTGTTGATTGTTGAACAACCTTGAGTGTGAAATCAACACCATACATCATCCTTGGAGTCCAAGCAAGAATTCTAATGGTTTTCTTCTTTAAATGTGGTTCAAAATCGGAACATATACCCTAAATAATACTCTAAAAACAATCCCTATATTCAATTACAAGGAAAATGTTTAATATTCAACCTAATTAGGACTAAAATCCACTATCACTAAACCAAAATTTAGAACAACCAAACCTGGACCAAGAAGTAAGAAAGCAAAATGATGAAATTGATACATCCTTCACTATATTGGGGTCACTAATATAGGATCTCCAAAACACCAAATATTCATCATGATTGTCTCTTATGAGTTTATTAAACCCAATTGTATCATCCATCTCTAATGCCCCAAGCCTGTTATCCAATATTTCTGATTACAGAGCTAGAATGTATGAACACTATAGAACCGGTCTAAAGAGAGACCAAATATGAGATATCAACATTGCTAAATAAGAATTTTTGTCTTCGGTTGTTGACCTAAGAACAAAACAAACTTTATCAGGAAAAACAATTATATTTGTATTGATCAGTGCACCTACCAACCATTTCGAGACAATTGGATGGATGGATTTTTACGACATGTTATAAAGATCCATGTAGTAATAGAGAAGTACCTCTATATTTGTTGAAGTTGGAGCTTGAGCTAAGACTACATATCAACTACTTTTACACGGGAGAATTTAAATGGGTGGGTTGTGGGTGTGCATAAGATAGAAATATGCTAGGTGCAACACAACACTAGGTCCTTGTCCACCTAGATGAAGGCCTAACAATGATGCCCAATGTCCTCTAATAATGGATAGAATTATGATAACCTAGATGAAAATAAAAACATTAACTCTTAGTGCAACATGGCATCTTGTTAGAATTGTCATGCTAGGAGCCACCAACAACAAATGTTGCAAGAGCGATTGGACCATCCAATGCTACATCACAATTTAACTATTAAATACCACATGAATGTACACTTGAGCGTCACAGATGTACCAACTATGGAGAGAATTTCTATGTGGAAATGGAGAGAAATAAGCAACAAAGGTTTATGGAAGAGGTTATTATCTTAACCATCTTTATCTATGTGTGTGTGAGAGCGAGATATACCTCATATGCCAAAATATGTGTCTACATGAATATCTCCCAACCGCTTCTAAAGTCAATTTAATTTCATACTAAGATGAAATATGGAATCAACCTATCACTAGTAGAAAATGAGAAATTAGTGGCTATGTGACTAAAAAGTTAGGCACCACAACTTTTCCAAGTGAAATACTACAAAAAATGACCAATCTTAAGTGACCAAACTAAAAACGACTAACATAAATCACTAATTTAGTGGCAAGTTAAAATATGTGACCAGCTCATAAGTAATACAACTAAAATTGACTAATATGAATGACTAATTTAGTCTAAGAATAAAAATACAACTACCGAACAAGTACTACAATAATATGAATTAGGTTTTTATGTTAGTCATCTTAATTGTGTCAAGCAATCTAAAGTTACAAGTGATAGGGTATTGAAATGATGTTCAAGATTGGTTGAAAGGTTATCATTCCTTAAACACTTCTTCATCCTCACATGGTGTATAGGTAAGCCAACTTTGCATTATTTATCTCTAATAATTTGTAATTTTCAAAAGATATTTTTTAATAAAAGAGATATTTTATTTATTTATTTTTAAATCTGTTCAGTACATGTCATTGTGAATACTTTCTATTTTTTATACAATTAGAAGTGAACAATATGTTGTGTGCACAACTAAAAATCATAGCAGACATGATGAATCCAGTCTTAACATGGAAATTGAAACCAAGAATCATAAAATATCAATAAATTTGTGACACAAAGTAAAAAACACAATAAATTATTATATGCCAACATTGTCTATTTAGTGCAAGGTACTATTAATATTTCATAATTTTCAAAGATGGTGGATGTCATGAAGATGCCCTCAAGCAAAGTTACTAACTTGAATATAAGATGGTCATTGCAACTATTTACTTTAAATAGGCTAATTAGGTAACTAAAACAAGTTTGAAAATCACTAGAAGCAACAATCACTCACTTGAGGATAAGATGGTTAGTTCAACTATTTACTTTAAATAGGCTAAATTTAGGTAATTAAAACAAGTTTGAAAATCACTAGAAACTCCACCCCCACATCATTTTATTTCCAGTTGTGCAAGATAATATTGAATAAAATTATGAGAACTTCCATTTAAATTGACCTTCCATAAAATAACAAACAAGGTTGATGCTTTTTAAAGCTATATCCATCTTTAAATATAAGATATGACAATGACGGCTCATAATTTTAAAGGCTATATCCATCACTAACTATAAGATAAGAGTTAATGAGATGAGAAAAAGTTTGTCTTGAAATAACATGTAAACGTCATATTACTTATCATGCATATTGTATCTTATTATGCATATGTTAATTGTATAAGCTCAATCTGGGTAACTTTTTACATTTATATTGTTAAATATGTAGAAGTTACATTACACCAGCTTAAATCCACACACAAATAAAATATAAAAAATGTGGCAGGGGAATGAGTAAGCATCTTCACACTAGTTTAAAATTTCCCCTTGGTGAAGAACCAATTCAATGTTAGTCTCTTAAATGAAGATAAAAATGTTAGTCTCTTAAATTAAAAAGAAAATGTTAGTCTCTTAAATGACTAAAAAAGGATTTAGAATGTTATATAGAAGTTACATTTCACGTAGCTATATCTACCCCGACCTAACTATAATATTTTAACTCTATTTTTTTATATAGAAGTTACATTTAATGTAGCTATAGAAGTTACATTTACGTGTTTTAAATAGAAATTACAGTTTACATAGCTATATCTACCCTAACATAAATATAATATTCCAACTCCATTTTTTTCATACTTTTCAACATTTTAAAGATTTGTCTATTTCAATGTGATTATGCAATTAAATAGTTGATATTGTTTAAGATATCTCTTATTTGCAACATTTTTAATTCTTAAGTTGGATGTTTGGTAGGTTTTTGTTACTACCTTATATCATGTTTTAAGTAGATGGTGTTTTATAATTCACCCAAGATATTTTATGAGCATTATACATCTAATATTTGCAACCTTTTCCACATGAAGAACCCAATAGCCCATGTTGAACATGAAGAAAGTACCTCAAAAATTAGGGAATATCAGTTATTCTATTTCCAAAGGGGGCTAGATCTAGAGAAGACAATGACAACTATCATAAATGGCTTTTGTCAGGTTGTATTTAATGAAATCCCACTAGAATTTTCTACTAAAGTAAATCAATTGAGCAATTTGAAGCTTGAAGGTAGAGTTGAATAGTTGTTGCAAGGTATCTCTATAACACTATCTATCTACATGATTCTAATGCAAGGATATGGTGTATCAATAACACTATTGTCCAGTTATGGATGCTAGATGTAGACAACTTTCTCATGTCCAATAGGTAAATTGTATCATTATATTTATATGAAATCTCGGAATGTGTTCAAAGTTTGTCTCGAATAAGGAAATATGTATGTACTCTTGAATTTATCTATGTTGTAATAAGAACAAGAATAAAGTCGTCATTGCAAATAATTGGGATATACGATGTAAGTTTACTTTACTACATGAAATTATTGATTTGTTAGATCCCAACTAGTTAGGGTTGATTTTTTTTTGTTTTAATGAGATTAAGAATAAAGTTGTCATTTTAATCACTGAAATATACCATGTAAGATTTATTCACTACATGAAATTGTTTATTTGTTAGAGCCCAACTTATTAGGATTATGAAGAGTCATATTTCATGACAATATTTATGAATGCTCAATTCTTGCTCAAAGAATTACATATTACAGAAAGGTGGGAAATAAATGAGATGAAACTAAATTATTTGTTCTAAAATGTGTGGAGGGAGTATAAAATCATTTTCAGTTGCGTTCAAATATTTTGGAGCACCCACTAAAGTGCTTCATTTTCCTCCTAGGTAATTCCATTTCTACTATCCCAATGCTTCTAGAAGTCCTTCTCCATAGTGATCCCTTAACTATCTTCGATGGAAATTGATTACTTGATTGGAACCCGCATATTACAATTTGATTAGGAGCAAGGGATGAGAAAGCTTCATATTCTTCAATATATTCCACATTTTAAAAGCATATCGAACAATTACCATTCTATTTAAGTGATATGACAATCCCTCGAGTATTTGTTAGGATTTTGAGACATTTTTTAATGATTTTTTTTCTTCTGAAAGTTATATTCTCAATTAAAGAAATTAAGGAAAAGGTGAAAATGACACAATGGACAGATTTTCTGTTTTAGTGCCTAAGAATGCCTGGCTAATGTGAAGGGCTTGGTATTTTCTTGACTCAATATTAGTCACATTTGACTTCCTAGCATTTCTTTTAATTTCATTTTTGTTGTGTTTTTATTGCTCTCCTTAAAATTGGTGATCGATTTTGTGTGTAATAGGAAATATTAACTACTAATCACTCTCAAAGGTGATATTGATGAATGACTAATTTTAAATGTCCCTACTTGATACTTTAGTATTACATGATCATGCAAAGAAATTATTAATCAATATTAAAGGGAATATTATTAATGTGCAGTGCTTCTTGGCTTGTCATATAATTACTGCATTTTGTCCCCCAATAATATATTTGAGGCTACTTTTTGGTTGCTACTTGTGGAGCTTCCCTTTGGCTCAGAATAACATTGACGATAAATGTCCATTGTATTGGCATTGGACATCATCAAAGCAAAATTCACCAAAAGCACTAGAGGACATGGAAGAAATTGGTACAATGAGTCAATAATTGCAAGAGAAACACTGAGGCACCATAATTTCTTATATATTTAGATTCACTCGAAATTAACTAGTCACAAATAGAGCCTTTATTTTTCTGAATATTTTCATGTATACAGAAATACTAAAAACACAATTTCAGACTAATTATTGAAACTAATTATGATCTGATAGCCATAATTTATAATTAAATAGTATAGTATGATTAATATTATAGGACACAACTATAGGGTCTAACTGTGAGGGGCATTGTGACAATATATGTATAGTTCTCATTGTATTAGACAATCATCTCTCAGAGTGTGATATCCATCAAACAAAATGTACTCCTGGAGGCCATTGTGGGATTGAAATTTTTTCTTTCAGTGGACAAGTGATAACATGTTTTCTTAGGCCTTAGTTTTCTCTTGAGGGGGCCTAACTCGGTTTGAGTGTTAATTTAGCCAAACAAATCCCTACACTACAGGCCCTTTCGACATCAGCCCATAGAGAGTGAACCAAAGTCTCACCTGAAGCAGTATGGAGGGATGTTGGAACCAAGTTTCCACACCCTGAGATGGTTGTGATGTCATTGATTCTCTCTATCCCTGCCTTTGCACAGGTTTCTTCGCTCTAGGGCTTGTGAGGCGAGCCCTCTATTCCAGCCTTTAGTACCTCCGTGAAAGGGTATGATCAGCCTTTGCGTAGCCCTAGCCTACTACTCAGGTACTTTCGCGCTGCTACGGTAGTGTGCCATACAAATTCCCTAAGTAATCTAAGTGACTTGCTTATCTTATCAGACAATTATACTTAACTCCGCATAAATAGATATTGTAAATGCATTCAATTATTCAATGTAGTTGCATTCATTCGCACATCACATAAGCATAATAAAAAAAATTCATACATAACATATCAAGATGCAATAACAAAACAAAGACACAAGAATTGTAGAATATCTCTCTTTATTAATATCTTCCAATTGTTCACAAACTCTGTCCACCCTACGCACACATCTATAAGCGTCCGCACACTCAGTTGCAGACTTCTACCCTAGTTCTCTACGCACTCAGCTGCAGAGCCTCTACCTACACTACAACCCAAGACTAAGACTTCTTAATTCAGAGCTACCACTCTCTTACATTATTCATCATTATATATCTCCCAAAACTACTTAGAGCTTAGCTCTTTTTACACAATCCCATGGTCCGCGGACCATGGGTAGATCTCTTACACCCGACTAGTTTACAAAAATAAGTGTGGACTACCCTTTATGACACCTAACACCTTCAAGCTCTGCGACCAAAAAATGCGGAGTCTTTACATTTTTATTACAAAATTTGACTGAAACATGGGCTTTTAGCACCAAAACTACCCTTGGGGGAGCCCGCTCCCAGTAGGTCCCCAATACAAACATCACGACTCGTCCTTGAGTTAGGCACAGAGATCTTTGCGTGAAACCCATCCAGCTCAACCTGTATGACCGCTACCTTGGTCGTGCACTGAGTTGCCCCCTACTTCACACCTTCCACTGTCTTGTTGGTCACTGTTCCTATGATAAAAACCTGAAGCATTTGTTGCATTGCTTGCATAGTTGCAAGCTTGCCTTCAATATTTCTTTTGACTATGTAAGCTTCCTCCAGGCAAGGCTTTAGTCACGCCTTCAACACTGCTTACTTGTGCAGCGTTGCATCCACCTGTTCCTTCAGCTGCATGGCTTACTGTGGCTTGGTTATCCTTTGTTTCAATGTGATGGTTCATGCTATGCCCTTAACTTCATCGTAACACTATTGTAGCTTGCGTGCTTGTGTCTCCAGCCTCTGTACATATGGCTCTTCTTGCAAGCTTGTTAGGATCTCAAATGATTGTTCAAACAACTGCATGCATTCTGCTACTGCTGTTGTGACTGCCTCTATGACAGCAGTCGCCTATTGTTCCTTCACTTCTAGCGGTGTTGAAGGTTGTGCCCTAAACTGAAGCTTTGTAATCTACAGGTTCAACCCCAGATGAACCCGGCCATCTCAGTCCGAGTGTTGCGCGCCCTTTTGGCCAATTTACCGATGCAGACCTCGATTGGCTCCTCCTCTAGAATGGCCAACTCTGGGACAATTCTGCATGCCTCCTCAATGACCTACATGATCCTCTGGCTCTGGTTGGTGGCCTCGGTTTCAGCGGGGATGGCAACATTTCTCTGTGGTGCCATCTTTTCATTGTTGATCCATTGTTCGCTGATCACCTAGAGGGCGTGATGCTCTCAAGCCCTCATTTCTGCAATTACTCCATCCTACAAGAGGTGGGGTGCTTCACACGGAAGCGCTGCCAGGTTCAGCCCAACTCCCTTCAAGGCACTGACAGTGGACCTGTCAACCTCATTGTCCATGATCAATGCTCCATCCAATAGCATTATCGCATTGGAAGCCTTCGTTCACAGCATATCAGCAGTCTCTGAAGTGCCGATGGCCAAGATGGTAGACATTGTACCAGCTTGCGATGTGCGGGTCTGCAACTCCTACAACCTAGTCTGGATAGCCCCTAGTATGATCTGTTGCTACTATTTAAATTGCTACAGTGCCTCTATGGTGACATCTTTGACTGTGTCACCAATATCATGTAGGTTGCCCTTTGTCAGCGTGATAGGGTCCAGCAAGGGCTTAGTCACCTTGGATTTCTTTCTGGGCCCTCCCTTCTCTAGCTCTCTTGGGCGCTTAATGCAGGAAGACGTCTGCTAAGGTTCCACATTGTGTTGCTTAATGTCTTCCTCTTTGATCTCTAGTGAAGGGGACTGTGCGCCTTTGTTAGAGCCCCGCTCTATGCCACTTGTCTGTTTTCCTACCTGCTCTTCCTAGGCCTTTTTAGTGGCCTTCTTTTTCCTCTTTTCAACTAGTTGTGCCATCTTCAGATTGGCCTCCTCCTTCTTCTTCTGCACAACAGAATTTCTTCCACCCACCACCTATTCTGTGGTAGGGTGCCACTCTACTGGCCATTGATCAAGCACTGCATTGATGGCGTCATCCGTGGCTAGGTACAGCAAGTCATACCACTTCTATGCAAGGTCCTTTCACACCATGATAGATACTCGATGGGAATCAGCTTTAAACTTGGCATAGCCCTGCTGGTTAGTGTACACTGTGGGTGAAAATCGTGACTTGTGATTGATGGCCATCCTGATATTCATTTCCATCAAGATCTAGAAGATCCTATTGTCCTGAACTTGCTGCACATCCTTGGTCACCCACAACGAAGCATACTTCGTTTCTTTAGGAAGGTCTAGCACAAATGAAGGGAATTAGCTCTCCTTTGGTATCTCCCACACTACCAGCACAATTGACAGCAAGAAACATGCGTAGTGGAATGTCTTGATTTGCTCTTGTGCTTCATGGCAGTTCTCTAGGAACTCTCCATGAAGGTAGTTCGACTAGTTAAAAAAGGCTCCTTCCGCTCACGACTATGCGAGTACTATGACAGGCACCAATAACTCATCTGCATGACACTTCCACATCACCTTCCCTACAAGGATCTGTGTGTTGGCATTATGGCTCAGGTTTGGACTTATGGCATAGGTGTTGTCCTTGATGGCAACCTTCTTTGGTATCAGATCTCAGTTCAGGCACTCAAAAAAGTAGAAAAAGACGTATACGCAGGTTCATCTAGACGAAGGCGCGTATACACGCGGGTTATACATTACAAAAGCGTGTATATGTTGGGGATCATTCTTTTGGTCCATGGCAGTTAGATCTTGGAACTTGAACCTATGTTTTTGGACCATGGCGTCTCGTCAGATGTGTTGATCCCTAGTTTTGGGTTCATGGTATTGAAATGTTATGGTTTTGGACCATGGTATTGGGGAAGGCCTAAGGCTATAAAAGAGGAAGGAGATCTTGTGGCAAATGATCATCTGGATTATTATTGAAGATCTGAAAAGTACTAGAGCTGGTATATTGGGTGGTGATGTAGATCTGGATATGAAGGAAGGAGGAACCTTAGCGCAATAGGAAGGATAAATTCTATTCATGGGTCATAATCTTTAAGCCTGAATGACAGTATCTTAGTATGATTTTGATCTGCTAGATGTGGCGCTTGTTTGATCTATAAGTCTGATAATCTGGGTTATTTAGTGATTGAATATCTAGAAGAGTGTGTTGTCCTTTATAGATCTGTACGCAGGTTTAGTGAAGTGAAGGCGCGTATACACGCAGCTTAGGTGAAGTAAAGGCACGTATATGCAGGTTGTTCCATACACAGATGCGTATGCACGCAAGTTGCAGACTGTTGAAATTGTGTATATGCTTTAAGTTGTGATATAGCTGTTTCTGCTCATTGCTGCTGAGTTCTGGGTTCTGTTGTATGGTTTCTGGTACTATGTTTTGGGTACAGCTGGCAGAGAAGTATCTACTTGATTTCAGATCTAGTTAGTGAAAAGGGGTTTTGTTGATGAGGAATTGATGATTGTTTGATGTTCATGGATCCAGTCTGAAAATTGATGAAACGAGGTCCTTGGGAGAAAGAGAAGGTTGTAGCCTTTTGTAGGCCAGCACCTACGTACTAGTATCTTGGCTAGTGCAAGAGCAAAGGGGGTTGTAGCTCCCTTCCAGGAGAGCCTGGAAAATGAGAGAGGGTTGTAGCTCTCTGCAGGTTGCAGCCTACATACTGGTAAAAGGACTACACCAGTATATTGTAGAAGAAGTTTCTAATTGAAAATAAGATAGAGACGAATTGCAGTAGGTGGTTTTCACCCACATTGGGTTTCCACCTTATATCTTGTGTTCTTGTGTGTGACTGTTTCTCTGCTCTGTTTTACTGTTATTTGATTCTGCATCACAGATTAATAATCATCATCAGAAAGATTAAGTAAAGTAAAAGCTTACTTTGTATACGTGGGTTTCCTTCTGCATAATAGCGTATATTCGCAGGTTAATTAAACTGAAGTAGCGTATATTAGTTGTTTTGAAAAGGGAATAATTACCTTGATAATACTGATTCACCCCCCATCTCAGTATTATTTCCAACAATTGGTATCAGAGCCAGGTCCTTCTGAAGAAGCTTGATCGCTTGAAGGAAGATCTTTCATCATGAGCAACTACGAGAGGGAAGCATCAATCAGGCCATCGGCTTTTGATGGGACAAACTTCGTATATTGGAAGGTAAGAGTTACTTCCTATCTTCAATCTCTGGGTATTGAAGTATGGGATATCATAGATACAGGGTATACTTTTCCAGCAACAACTCCCATAGATCCGGCTGAAAAGAAGAAATATGAAACGAATGCAAAGGCAGTCAATACACTATTGGGATGTCTATCACAATCTGAATTTGTCAAAGTCATGCAGTATAAATCAGCTAAGGAAATATGGGAGAAGATTGTTCTGAGCTATGAGGGAGATCAACAGGTAAAAAGGGCAAAACTCCAAACTCTCTGAATTCAGTATGAAAATCTCAGAATGTATAATGATGAAAGTGTGGCTAACTATTTTCTTCGTGTAGATAAGATTGTAAATTGTATGAAAAATTTGGGTGAAGAAGTAAAGGAGGCTGTTGTAGTTGAAAAAGTTCTAAGATCTTTGTCCCCTAGGTTTGAATCTAAAGTTTCTGCTATAGAAGAAAAAGAAAAGCTTCAAGACCTTAAAATGTCACAGTTGCATGGAATTCTAACTGCTTATGAAATGAGGAAAGGTGGACCATCAAACAGGAGAGAAGCTGCCTTCAAGGCTTCTGGCAAAGGAAACTACTATGAGTCTGAACACATATCAGAAGAAGAAGAAGAATAAAATTTTGTAAAAAATCTTCAACGAGGCACTGGACGTTTCCGAGGGAAGTTACCATTCAAATGCTTTGCTTGTGGAATATTAGGTCATTATGCTGCCAAATGTCCTCACAAAGATAAGATTAGCAAGGGGAAGGAACCTGTTAGATGGAACAAGAAACAAAATGCAAATAAGAAAAGCTACTACACTCATGAAGATAGTGATGGACTATCAAATAGCGATGAAGATGAACGAGGTAAGCACTATAAGCTTTTAATGGCATTTGAAGATGATGATTACATGGATGCTATAGATGTGGATGGTTTTTATGATGAAATTACTAGACTCAAAATATGTTTAGATGAAAGTAATGTGATCATTGACTCTCTACAATCTCAACTTGATGAGAAAGAAAAATCTCTTGAGAAGTTAGAATGTGAAATTGTTGGCCTTAGAAAAGAAATTGAGAAAACAAAGGCTCTTAATCTTAAATTTGTTAAAGGATCTGAAACCCTGGATGAGATTATCAGTGTGCAGTGTTCCCCTCTAATCAAGACAGGTCTGGGGTATAATGGAGAAGCATCTCAAGCTTCCACCTCTAAAAGTTATCTTGATGCAGCAAGAAGGAGTGAGCAAAGGCCTAATAGAAATCATCAGGTAAATCAGGGACATTCTTCTTCAAGAACGAACAAAGACTATCAAGAAAATTGGGGGCATGTTACCTTAAGGACAAACAGAAGCTACAATCAGTCACAGGTAAAATCTTCCGAATTTTCTTCAAGAATGGATGGCAGTAGAAAATATAATCGGTTCGATGATAGTCACAGGAATTTCTTCAATGGCCAATGTTTCTCTTGCCATAACTTTGGTCACAAAGTAGCTCAATGTGTTGCCTATAAGACAATCATGACGAGAGAAGCACAAAAACAAAGAAGTATGCTGGCAATCACAAAGAGGACCTATAACAATGTTTCCGCCCTTGAAAGTGAAATTGAATGCTCTATTTGTAATAATTTTGGTCATGAAGATTCTGAATGTAGGAAAAGGTTTTGGAAGACAACTCAGAAGGAACATACCCCAAGTGCCAAAACATGGAGAATGAAGGAACCGCATCCGGAAAGATGTGGGATATCTTTATATGTGGAAGGACAAGAAAATCAATGGTACATCGATAGCAGATGTTTGAAGCATATGACAGGTGATAAAGAAAAACTTGAATCATATACTGCTTTAGAAAAGGGAAAGAAAGTTTCTTTTGGAAATGATACTCCGGCAACCCTAAAAGGAAAAGGCATTGCTCAGTTGAAAGAGGATGTCAAACCTGGAAATGTTTTGTATGTTGATGGTTTGAAGGATAATCTATTAAGTGTTAGTCAAATGTGCGATAATGGAACTGAGGTAACATTTCGATCAGATGGGTGTAGTGTTCGTGATCTTGATACAGGAAGAACAGTACTCAAAGGCAGACGAACTCCAAATAATCTATACATATTTGAAGAAGGAGAACAACAATGTTATTTGAGAAAGAATGATGAACACTGGTTATGGCACCAGAGGTTGGGGCATCTAAGCTTTTCACAATTAAGGAAAGCTTGCAAGTACCAGGTAGTTCGTGGTCTTCCAGACATCAAAATTCCAGACAACACCATATGAAAATCATGTCAGTTTGGGAAGCAGACCGGAACTAACTTTCCTGAAAAAGAAGGATCAGCCAGCAGGCCTCTTGAGATAGTTCATACAGATGTATGTGGTCCATTTAGGACAAGGTCACCTCGAGGAGAAGAATACCTCATATTATTCATTGATGACTTCTCTAGGATGGTTTGGTTAGGACTTATGAAGCACAAGGATGAAGCATTCAAAAAATTCAAATCATTCAAGGCCTTGGTTGAAAATGAATCAGATTATAAAATTAAGTGTCTTAGGTCTGACAGAGGTGGAGAGTTTACCTCAAATGAATTTTTTCGATTTCTGTGAAGAACATGGAATAAGAAGGGAATTCTCTATAGCTAGAACTCCTCAGCAAAATGGAGTGGTGGAAAGGATGAACAGAACAATCCAACAAATGG